>AWUE01020870.1:0-51217 GCA_001974825.2 Corchorus olitorius | reverse complement strand
TATATATATATATATATATATATATATATATATATATATATATATAAAGAGTAAACGATTTCGAATAAAATTTTGTAAAAATGATTCGAAAATTTTTTTCTCAATTCTTTGTCACAATAATCAGAAAAAATATATAATTCAACGCAAAAAAAATTGAAGGGTTTTTCAAACTTCTAATATCGTTTTTCAAATTTTTATTCCAAATTAATTTCTAATTAAATCGAAACAAGATTCAGATGCTCCTAAAAACAAATCCTTATATCTAATGTGGCTGGAATTTGGTTCGATGAATGTAAATATTTCAAGGAGTCTTTCTACCATAAATCAAGCAAACTGAGAAGGGGCCCCCAAAATGCGCTTTTAGCACAAAAACCGTGATGGTTAGTACACGATTTCAGCTAAAAACTGACATGATTTTTTTTTCAGACTTTTTTTGCCACAATACAAGAAAAAAATATAATTCAATGCCAAAAAGATTGACGGGATTTTCACGCTTCTAATATCATTTTTCCAATTTTTTTTCCGAATCAAATTCTAATTAAATCGGAACAAGAATCAGATGCTCGTAAAAACAAATCCTTAAATTTAAGGTGTCTGAGATTTGGTTAGACGAATATAGATATTTCACGGAGTCTTTCTGCCAAAAATCATACAAAGCTGAGCCGGGACCCGGGAATGCGTTTTTAGCCAAAAACCGTGATGGTACACGATTTCGGCTAAAAACTGACCCAAAAAGTTTTTTCTCAATTTTTTGCCACAATACTCAGAAAAAACATATAATTCAACGCCAAAAAGATTCATGGTATTTTCACGCTTCTAATATCATTTTTCCAATTTTTTTCCGAATCAATTTCTAATTAAATCGGAACAAGATTCAGATGCTCGTAAAAACAAATCTTTAAATTTAAGGTGGCTGAGATTTGCTTAGACGAATATAGATATTTCACGGAGTTTTTCTGCCAAAAATCATGCAAAGCTGAGTCGGGGCCCGGGAATCCGTTTTTAGCCAAAAACCGTGATGAGATTTCGGCTAAAAACTGACCCGATGAGTTTTTTCTCAAATTTTTGCCACAATACTCAGAAAAAATATATAATTCAACGCCAAAAAGATTGACGGGATTTTCACGATTCTAATACTATTTTCCAATTTTTTTTCCGAATCAATTTCTAATTAAATCGGAACAAGATTCGGATGCTCGTAAAAACAAATCCTTAAATTTAAGGTGTGTGAGATTTGGTTAGACGAATATAGATATTTCACGGAGTCTTTCAGCATAAAATCATGCAAAACTGAGCCGGGGCCCGAGAATGCGTTTTTAGCCAAAAATCGTGATATTAGTACACGATTTCGGCTAAAAACTAACCTGAAAAGTTTTTTCTCAAATTTTTGCCACAATACTCAGAAAAAATATATAATTCAACGGCAAAAAGATTGATGGTATTTTCACGCTTCTAATATCATTTTTCCAATTTTTTTCGGAATCAATTTCTAATTAAATCGGAACAAGATTCAGATGCTCGTAAAAACATATCCTTAAATTTAAGGTGGCTGAGATTTGGTTAGACGAATATAGATATTTCACGGAGTCTTTCTTCCAAAAATCATTCAAAACTGAGCCGGGGCCCGGGAATGCGTTTTTAGCCAAAAACAGTTATGGTTAGTAACGATTTCGGCTAATAACTGACCTGAAAAGTTTTTTCTCTAATTTTTTACCACAATACTCAGAAAAAATATATAATTCAACGCCAAAAAGATTGATGGTATTTTCACGCTTCTAATATCATTTTTCCAATTTTTTTCCGAATCAATTTCTAATTAAATCGGAACAAGATTCAGATGCTCGTAAAAACAAATCCTTAAATTTAAGGTGGCTGAGATTTGGTTAGACGAATATAGATATTTCACAGAGTGTTTCTGCCAGAAATCAGGCAAAGCTGATCCGGGGCCCGGGAATGCGTTTTTAGCCAAAAACCGTGATGGTTAGTACACGATTTCGGCTAAAAACTGACCCGAAAAGTTTTTTCTCAATTTTTTGCCACAATACTTAGAAAAAATATATAATTCAACGCCAAAAAGATTGATGGTATTTTCACGCTTCTAATATCATTTTTCCAATTTTTATCGGAATCAATTTCTAATTAAATCGGAACAAGATTCAGATGCTCGTAAAAACAAATCCTTAAATTTAAGGTGGCTGAGGTTTGGTTAGACGAATATAGATATTTCACGGAGTCTTTCTGCCAAAAATTATGCAAAGCTGAGCCGGGGCCCGGGAATGCGTTTTTAGCCAAAAACCGTGATGGTTAGTACACGATTTCGGCTAAAAACTGATCCGAAATGTTTTTTCTCAATTTTTTGCCACAATACTTAGAAAAAATATATAATTCAACGCCAAAAAGATTGATGGTATTTTCACGCTTCTAATATCATTTTTCCAATTTTTATCGGAATCAATTTCTAATTAAATCGGAACAAGATTCAGATGCTCGTAAAAACAAATCCTTAAATTTATGGTGGCTGAGGTTTGGTTAGACGAATATAAATATTTCACGGAGTCTTTCTGCCAAAAATCATGCAAAGCTGAGCCGGGGCCCGGGAATGAGTTTTTAGCCAAATACACGATTTCAGCTAAAAATTGACCGGGAAATTTTTTCTCAAATTTTTTGCCACAATACTCAGAAAAAATATATAATTCAACGCCAAAAAGATTGATGGTATTTTCACGCTTCTCTTATCATTTTTCCAATTTTTTTCCGAATCAATTTCTAATTAAATCGGAACAAGATTCAGATGCTCGTAAAAACAAATCCTTAAATTTAAGGTGGCTGAGATTTGGTTAGACGAATATAGATATTCCACAGAGTGTTTCTGCCAAAAATCATGCAAAGCTGAGCCGGGGCCCGGGAATGCGTTTTTAGCCATAAACCGTGATGTCACGATTTCGGCTAAAAACTGACCCGAAATGTATTTTCTCAATTTTTTGCCACAATACTCATAAAAAATATATAATTCAACGCCAAGAGATTGATGGTAATTTCACGCTTCTAATATCATTTTTCCAATTTTTTTCCGAATCAATTTCTAATTAAATCGGAACAAGATTCAGATGCTCGTAAAAACAAATCCTTAAATTTAAGGTGGCTGAGATTTGGTTAGACGAATATAGATATTTCCTGGAGTGTTTCTGCTAAAAATCAGGCAACGCTGAGCCGGGGTTTGGGAATGCGTTTTTAGCCAAAAACCGTGATGGTTTGTACACGATTTCGGCTAAAAACTGACCCGAAAAGTTTTTTCTCAATTTTTTGCCACAATACTTAGAAAAAATATATAATTCATCGCCAAAAAGATTGATGGTATTTTCACGTTTCTAATATCATATTTCCAATTTTTATCGGAATCAATTTCTAATTAAATCGGAACAAGATTCAGATGCTCGTAAAAACAAATCCTTATATTTAAGGTGGCTGAGATTTGGTTAGACGAATATAGATATTTCACGGAGTCTTTCTGCCAAAAATCATGCAAAGCTGAGCCGGGGCCCGGGAATGAGTTTTTAGCCAAAAATCGTGATGGTTATTACACGATTTCGGCTAAAAACTTATCCGAAATGTTTTTTCTCAATTTTTTGCCACAATACTAAAAAAAAAGATATAATTCAACGCCAAAAAGATTGATGATATTTTCACGCTTCTACTATCATTTTTCCAATTTTTTTCCGAATCAATTTCTAATTAATTTGGAAAAAGATTCAGATGCTCGTAAAAACAAATCCTTAAATTTAAGGTGGCTGAGATTTGGTTAGACGAATATAGATATTTCCCAGAGTGTTTCTGCTAAAAATCAGGCAACGCTGTGCCGGGGTTTGGGAATGCGTTTTTAGCCAAAAACCGTGATGGTTAGTACACGATTTCGGCTAAAAACTGACCCGAAAAGTTTTTTCTCAATTTTTTGCCACAATACTTAGAAAAAATATATAATTCAACGCCAAAAAGATTGATGGTATTTTCACGCTTCTAATATCATTTTTCCAATTTTTTTTCCGAATCAATTTCTAATTAAATCGGAAAAAGATTCAGATGCTCGTAAAAACAAATCCTTAAATTTAAGGTGGCTGAGATTTGGTTAGACGAATATAGATATTCCACAGAATGTTTCTGCCAAAAATTATGCAAAGCTGAGCCGGGGCCCGGGAATGCGTTTTTAGCCAAAAACAGTGATGGTTAGTACACGATTTCAGCTAAAAACTGAATCCGAATAAATTTCTAATTAAATCCGAACAAAATTCAGATGCTCGTAAAAACAAATCCTTAAATTTCAGGTGGCTGAGATTTGGTTAGACGAATATAGATATTTCACGGAGTGTTTCTGCCAAGAATCATGCAAAGCTGAGCCGGGGACCGGGAATGAGTTTTTTTGCCAAAAACAGTGATAGTTAGTACACGATTTCAGCTAAATACCGACCCGAAAAGTTTTTTCTCAAATTTTTGCCACAATACTCAGAAAAAATATATAATTCAAGGCCAAAAGATTGATGGTATTTTCACGCTTCTAATATCATTTTTCCAATTTTTTTCCGAATCAATTTCTAATTAAATCGGAACAAGATTCAGAAGCTCGTAAAAACAAATCCTTAAATTTAAGGTGGCTGAGATTTGGTTAGACGAATATAGATATTTCACGGAGTGTTTCTGCCAGAAATCAGGCAAAGCTGAGCCGGGGCCCGGGAATGCGTTTTTAGCCAAAAACCGTGATGGTTAGTATACAATTTCGGCTAAAAACTGACCCGAAAAGTTTTTTCTCAATTTTTTGCCACAATACTCAGAAAAAATATATAATTCAACGCCAAAAAGATTGATGGTATGTTCACGCTTCTAATATCATTTTTCCAATTTTTTTCCGAATCAATTTCTAATTAAATCGGAACAAGATTCAGATGCTCGTAAAAACAAATCCTTAAATTTAAGGTGGCTGAGATTTGGTTAGACGAATATAGATATTTCACGGAGTCTTTCTGCCATAAATCATGCAAAGCTGAGCCGGGGCCCGCGAATGAGTTTTTAGCCAAAAACTGTGATGGTTAGTACACGATTTCGGCTAAAAACTGACCCGAAATGTTTTTTCTCAATTTTTTGCCTCAATACTCAGAAAAATATATAATTCAACGCCAAAAAGATTGACGGGATTTTCACGCTTTTAATATCAATTTTCCAATTTTTTTCCGAATGAGTTTCTAATTAAATCGGAACAAGATTCGGATGCTACGTAAAAAAAAATTCCTTAAATTTAAGGTGGCTAAGATTTGGTTAGACGAATATAGATATTTCACGGAGTCTTTCTGCCAAAAATCATGCAAAGCTGAGCCGGGGCTCGGGAACGCGTTTTTAGCCAAAATTCGTGATGGTTAGTACACGATTTCGGCTAAAAACTGACAAGAAAATTTTTTCTCAATTTTTTGCCACAATACTCTGAAAAAATATTATAATTCAACGCCAAAAAGATTGACGGGATTTTCACACTTCTAATATCATTTTTCCAATTTTTTTCCGAATCAATTTCTAATTAAATCGGAACAAGATTTAGATGCTCGTAAAAACAAATCCTTAAATTTAATGTGGCTGAGATTTGGTTAGATGAATATAGATATTTCACGGAGTCTTTCTGCCTAAAATCATGCAAAGCTGAGTCGGGGCCCCCGAAACCCGTTTTTAGCTCAAAAACCGTGAAACGTACACGATTTCAGCTAAAAACTGACCCGAATTTTTTTTTCCTGACTTTTTTGCTATAATACTCAGAAAAAATATATAATTCAACGCCAAAAAGATTGATGGTCTTTTCACGCTTCTAATATCATTTTTCAGATTTTTTTTCCGAATTAATTTCTAATTAAATCGAAACAAGATTTAGATGCTCCTGAAAACAAATCCTTATATCCAATGTGGCTGACATTTGGTTCGATGAATATAGGTATTTCAAGGAGTCTTTGCGCTAAAAAACATGCAAAATTGAGCCTTCCCGGAACGCGTTTATAGCCAAAAACCGTTATGATAGTACACGATTTCGTTATAAAAACTGATCCGAAAAGTTTTTTCTCAATTTTTTGCCACAATACTCAGAAAAAATATATAATTCCACGCCAAAAATCTTGACGGGCTTTTCACGCTTCTAATATCGTTTTTCCATATTTTTCCCGAATTAATTTCTAATTAAATCGAAACAAGATTGAGATGCTCGAAAAAACAAATCCTTATATTCAGTATGGCTGAGATTTGATTCGATGAATAAAGATATTTCAAATAGTCTTTACGTCAAAAATCTTACAAAACTGAGCCAGATCCCGGGAACGCGTTTTTAGCCATAAACCGCGTATGTTTCTATCTGTGAGGTAAATTTGAATTTCTTTAGGATTCCAACGGTAAAATTATATATGTACATACATATTTCCAGCCATTATATAACATGCATAATTTCATTAATTTTATATAACTACCAAAACATATATAAAAGCAGAGAGAAATTATAAATGTTTGTTAATGGTGTAAACTCCAACTAGCTAACGAAATGGTTCAAAACAAAAACACATGAAATTACAATTTAAAAGGAAAAGAAATTAGACAATTAACTATATTAAACCTGCAGTCACTACAGTAATTAAACTCTTAGATATTCATGTCTTAGACTTAACTAAAACCCTATTTCAAGGTCACAAAATGGTGAGTTCTCTCTTCCTAACATTTCTAAGTTAAACTTTCTTTTTTTCAAAGTCAATACCCGAACCCTATTACCCTTGCAGGGTGCGTTCTTGACTTCTTTTTTCTCCCCTTAACATTTTGAGGCCAACACCATTTCCCTTTGCATTCATCAATTTCCCATAAGTTTCCCCTTATCTTCCTCCTCATGTTTCCCGCTGCAACACACGAATGAAATGAAACAAAATAAGATTGGAATCCAAACTCCAAATGGTAATTAAGTTGATTAATGGAATTCCACTATGGAGTATAATTTTGCTCACCATTATTAATTAGACACCTTTTCTAGTCAAGCATTGTTATCACACATGACTGCAGCCTTGATTCTTTCAACTGTGCATTTGATTAGACTATTGACAGTAGCCACTGATCCCAGAGAGAGTTTTGCTGTTGGAATTGAATCAACCAAAATCTGAAACGCCACTGTAAGGAGAGATCCACCCGACCCGATTTCGTGAATTCCTGTTCCTCCATTAACGTTGTTAAGTGCTCCTGGACCGTCAGGAAGTATTGCAAAACCTGAAGGAAGAAGGGCCACATAATCTGGATCCCCACCACTTAAGACCAAGTTCATAGCAACAATGTCAACTGGGGCATATATCACATATGACCCTGTTGCATCAGAACAACTCTCTTGTAGTATCAACATGTTGCTTTGGCTTGAATTTGCACTCTGCAGCAGACAATTGGAAATGTTAGATTAAATAATGGATATATATGATTACCAATTAAAAGATTTGAATGACTTAATTTTCGAAGTTGTCAAAACTTACATTTACGCGCAGTAAAGAGACGCAATTGCCTGGATCACGACCATTGGCTATGTGAGCCATTTCTTGAACTAGGCCACCATTTGAAAGGATATCCCACTGAAAATTTTTTATGTTATAAAAAGTGCAAATTAATGGTTTTGTTTGGGCAATGTAGGAAAGGTGTTTGACAAAATGACTGCATGCATTTTCCCAAATATTCATGATTAAATGCTTCATTAATTTACCTCACTTCGAGAGTTCTCATCTCTGAGGAAATCGAAAACCCTCTTTGGTGGGACAGAGATCCAGAAGGAAGTTGCAGCACTAAGCACAATACCGGGAGGCCTTCCGGGATCATCCATGCTCTTCCTGGTCATTACTCTGACATCATCAGAGCCTGTTGCCGATAAAGTTGTCCAAGCATGGGCAGTAGAAGCACCGACGCCGGTGCAAAAGCTAGTCACCATCCTCTCTGCCAATTTCAACATACTCTTCCTTCCTTCTGGACTAGTTATAACTGCATAACATGAAATGAAATGGGAACATTTCTCGAAAAGCTTTCTCAAGTTGAAATACGAGGGCTTAATGTGAAACTTTACCACATAGATCCCCTGCTGGAATGTTACTGGCCATTGAACTTGCAAGACGTTCACACTGTCGATCTAATGTAGCCACCCAACGCTTTGCTCCGAAAGCTAGGCCGGTGTTAACCAAGGGTCTGTATATGTTGTGGACTGATCTATCATCCACTTCAACATGCTCAACCCATGTAACCTGAAACATCATGAAACATGACATGTCACATATGTGACCAAACAGGGAAAGAACAGGGGAATCTGCAGTATATAAAGAGTTAAGGCCAGATACAAATTACAATAGATTTACCTTTGAGTATCCATTTGGTAATTCTTGGATTAAACAACCTGATGGCCTTCTTCTACTCTTGGACATTGGACTTGGGCGTAAATTATCCAAGGAAACATCAACTACTGCCCATGTTCCGTCGGTGTGCTGCTTACAATACCTCACGAAATAATTTTCCCTAGTTGGGACAAGTGGAGAAGGGACCTGAAACTCAGCTGTCATCTGAATAATGTAGGAAAGTTAGGTATATGATAATGGTAATGCTTAATTTATTTTCAAAAGCTAAAGGAAGAAAATGCATGCCATGTATATAGGTAGCTAGTAGCTTTTTAACTAATTTCTGTAAGCCATATGCAAGACAAGGAAATTAACATTAGATTGTTGAACTACTCAGTACCACTTGCAAGGCTCCATTGTAGTTTCCTGCAACTCCAGTTGATAGGACTTCTAGAGTCATAGCCCTTGAAACAATACCGCAAAACACACTTGACCATTGATTCTGAAAATCAAATTATTGTATAATCAGAATGAATATGGGGGTGAGAAAGTGAAACTAAACCTATTTAGATTAACAGAGCTAAAATTCAAAAGAAAAGCCTACCACATCCATGAGGATTTCAACTAGGTTGACATGATTCATAATGACCACAGCAGATTCCCTTGAAGCTTCAGATCTCAACCCCAAAGGCTTTGGTCCAATTCCCCTAGGGAAAGTTCTCAAATATTCATCTTCATTCAACACATCAGTAGAATTTTCACCAGGAACCCATAAAGGTTCCCCAGATTGGGCCATTCTGATTAGTTCCTCCATGGCTGCAACAGCCAGCTCAACAATCATGGGTTTATCTGCTTCTGTAGGCCCTGAGACTGACCTTAGAAGATCACCACCCCCACCACCATACATCTCTCCTACAAAACCTGATGATTGTGTTCCAAAATTGCTAGACCCAAGATCAAGAGAACGTGAATGTAAATGAGAATTAGAAGAAAGCTGAGTTAAGGATGTCAAAGGCTTGCCAACGTATTTAGCAGCTATTCCAGATATCCTATCAATCTGCAACAACAGAGTAAAAAAAACAACTAAAAATAAGCATCATAAAGAAATACTATAAGTAACTCCAACATAAACAAGGGACATAAGTTAGAATTTTTGCAGTCACCTCTTCCCTTAAGCGTGCATTTTCTATTCTCAAATGTTGCTCATCAAATGACATCTCTCCAAGAGAAGCCGGGCCTCCACAGTTTGGACATGTAGCATTGCTAAGAGCTTCCTTATACCTATTGTTTTCAGCTCGGAGTTTTTCATTCTCAGCCTTCAAGATAGCATTTTCATGACGTTCATGTTGAGCCTGCAATATTGAAGGCGAAGCTCAGCATAAAAGCTTATTACTGCTACACAGACAAAAACAAGCCTAGAAAACGTGAATATTAAAAATATACCTTCATCTGGGTGCGTTTGTTTTGGAACCAAAACTTGACTTGTAAAGGCTCTAACCCTAGCTCGCGGCTCAGCTCCTTCCTTTGCTTATCATCTGGGTGAGGGCATTCCTTAAAGAATCTGATAAGAAAAACAAGAGTTTCATCAAGAACAAGGAGGAGACACATGGCATATAGAGCAACGGAGAAAAATACAAGACTTACGCTTCCATTTCTTGGATTTGACGCTGAGTATGGCGATGGTAACGCTTCTTTTTAGCGCGCTGGTTAGGATCTTGGTCATCTCCAGAGGGAGCATCCATGATTTCAGTAGTCTCATAATCATCATCTTTGAGCTTCCCCATTTCACTTTCAGAAGTCTTATGGGTCATGTCGAACAAATGGGGACTTTCAAACAAGTTTGGACTAAACATATTGTCAACAAATAATCGCTGAAAGTACTGTTTCTTTTTTTTTCCCCTGCCAAGAGCGCACACAAGTCAAGCTAAAGAAAAAGAGAGAACTTGTTTTAGAGCTGTTAAAAAAAATGTAGTACTAAATTAACTCAGAAACACAAAGTACAAAAAGAGTGAATACTTTAAACAAAGTCAAAACCAGTTCATAATGGAAGTATATAGTGAAAAGTACTCCTTTTAGGGCAACTTTATGACTTTTATATTTGTTTTACTGTTGGGTGCTTTTTTACATGTAAAAATAATGCACCATGGAGAGAGAGAGCTAGGCCTAGAGCTGGAAACCATATGATTTTTCTTGGAAAAATAGTCTTGTATAGCAAAAATACTTAAAGATTTAAGAACCAATTTAATTAACCATTCATTTTATTCTAGGGTGAATGATTTTGCTTGAGAAAAAATCAACCATTCGTTCATAATGTGACTGAATAATATATACTCATAGATCAAAAGCATGCAACAAAAGGGGAAAAATCAGAAAAAGGAAATTAATTACCTTAATTGTTGAATGTTGGAGAAGGAGACTGAGAAATATAGCAAAAATTTTCTTCGCGGAATAAACGAGGCGGCAGGTCGCTAACTAGAAGCATCACCTTGGGAGACATAAGTTTAACTAATTAAACTTAAAAACCCTAACCAGACAGAACACACATATATATATAACTCTCTTTGGTTTTGGCTTTGGATTCCTTGTTGGAGGTTTTTGGGTTGGTTTTAATAGATTCCTTTGGTTATGTCTGGGGTTAACTAATGGGATTATTCCAGGTTGCAAAAGAGCAGAAAAGACTTTAGGTTTTTAACTTTTTTTGAGTCCACCAAAAAGTTCTTCAACTTGAAAATTTTTTAGTGCCAAAAAGAAAGATATGTAGAGAAAATCGCAGAGTTGACACCCCCTTTGACTCGCCAATTTCAAAGCTCACCCCCAATAAAAACAAAGATTATTGTAACGCTTAACTAAAGATAGGATTACTCCTTACACCTAATTATGAGTATTTCCGTACTCTCTTTCTTTCTATCTTTTTCTCGGAAAAAATATAACGGAAAATTTTCCTTCAAAACAAAAGGCCAAAAGAGCTCTAGGTATATAAGAAGAGATATAAAAAGAGAGAATATTATTTAAGAGTCAAGGAAGAGATTTAGTTTAGGACTTACGATAGAGAAACCCTATTTTGAACTTTCTTGAAAAAGATTAATGGAGGAAGGATTTTAGAGTTAGTGGGGTTCTTAAGTTTATGAGGTTTTTTGACAGAGAGCAACCGTGTGAAGGAGATAAAGGGAAAAGAAAAGGCGGAGAGGGAAAGAGGTGGGGAAGAAGAGGACGAGGAAAAAGAGGGAAATAAAATCAAAAGAAAAACAGGTGGAGAGGATGTGGCAGCTAAGGAGTTATTGCAGAGAGTATTAAGAGCATTTATGGAAGGTGAGAGATTTTATTGCTTTGTGAGTAAGAGAGAGAGAATATATTTACTTAAAAAAATTATACAAAGAGAAAGAAATAAGGCAAGCATCTTCATCTTCATCTTCTTCTTCTTCTCTCCTTCTCCAATATAATTTCTTAATTTATTTTGTATAAATTGTGTGTGGTGACTGGTGAAATGAATTACGGCTTCTTGGCAGCTGCTCCCTACTACCACCTTCTTCTTCCCTGCTTCATTCATTATTACCTGCAGCGCAGTTTGCTAGTTCAAACAACACCAAAGGAAATTACTATACTATTAATTAATTAAGAATGCGGTGAAAGATTTTTTTTTTTATTTGATTTCTTTCATTTTTGTGATAAATTTGATTTCATTGGAATGAAATTAAACAAGCATATCAATATGTCCTATCGCCAAAAATATATAAAAGCATATTAGTATGTGTATGTCCCTCATTTACGTAGCACATAATTTGATGTGTTGTGGTTTACCTAAGAGTTGAATTTCATTGACCGCAGTTAGAGGATCAGTGAATTCTGAAAAACTTGTATGTGAAAGTTTAATTAATCGATAAATTTCAAATTGGGTCGGCGATTTGTCCCGATCTTAGAGATGGGTAGCCACTTTACTTCTAAACTTTAAAAAAAATGAAATATAAGGTTTATAAGTTATAACACATCAAATTTCTCCATCAAACAAGTAATTGCGGTAGGGGAATCCAAAAGAAAATTATCTACTACAAAGTAGAAGTAGTAATAATATTTAATCAACTACACAATTCTTATCTAATTAAGCATTCTTTAATGAATTTCTCCATCAAACAAACTAATTGCGGTAGGGGAATCCAAAAGAAAGTGAACTACTACAAAATAATTACTAATTAACTACACAATTTTTATCTAAGCATATTCTTTAATGTGTCAAAAGATATTTCATGCTATGATTTTGTGGTACTTGAGCATTTAGCAACGGAGTTCTATCCCAAAAAAATATATATTTACAATTTTTATGAAGTAATGCTACTTTTGAACTATTGATCGATGAAGATGTAATAAAAAATTGCTATATATATCAAACTAAATCATTTATTATATATATATATATAGCCTTCATTATTTTCATATACATGATGTGTGGTTACTATTATATCAAACAAATAATTCCTGTTCATTTTAACAAACACTTATACTACTTTTTAATAACAATCTGACATCTTCAGTGTAATTAAATATTTAAAGGCAAAGGCATGATATATGGTGTCTGCATATATAAAAATCAAAAATAAAATATACTATGTGACCTATATACCAAAGTTATGTACAATATATGGCTAAATCCTTTTATAAGTTATGGTCCTAACTGAGCCTATAACTACATTTTCCCTTTCCCATTCTCACTCTTCCATTAAATGTGTGTCTGAAAGAAGACAGAAGCGCTGCATGCAAAGCAAAAAACAACTTACTTCGGTCATGCTTCTTTTGCAAATATATATATACGTATAATTAATTTGCCTATATACATATGCCAAAATCTATATATGGTACATGAAAATTCTTATAATAATTTCCAGGGAAAGTTAATTCTGTCTCTTTCATAATATAATACCCACCAGCTGGGTAAATTATATATTTTCGTTTTCAGGAAAATAAAGTGATTTTCGTCATCATATGTGTATTATGTATTTGCATGCAGAGTAGTAAATATATATACATTAATAAGGCAATACTATTTCAACTTCCAAATATAAAATGTGATTATCCCTGGTCCATGATAAAAACATATATACTTATGATGATGACATTTGATTTACAAGTTTAGTTTGTGTTTTGCTTGTAAAAGTACAAACATGTATGCATAGACACAGGCACGTAGGTACGAAAAGGAACTCTATAGTAGTGTGTGTGTGTATATATATATTAATATTTTATTGTCAATCACCATAATAAAATTTGGCATAAGTACCCAAATATTAATAATTACATTTTGCATGTGTGAATTGTGGGAAAAGTTTTAAATATTTGAAAACAACATACATATGCTTTTTTTTTGGCAACAAACATACATATATGCTTCATCGTATGGCTTTAATTTAAGAAAAAAAGATAAATTTTTCTAATTTTTTTTAGTCTCTCAGGCTCAGCACTTAATTATCCGTGGGTAAAGATAAACAAGCCTTCGACAAGAGATACAGTGCAAATGTCATTTCTCTTCCCCCTTCTGGCCTTCTCCTACTTTTTTGCCTATATATTCTATGAAAAGTCAATTTTTCCTTCTTATATATAAAGTATAAACCATTAAAGTAGGCCCATCGTATCTTATATATAAACCATTTTATATATTTTTTTGTTTACTAAATTAAATATCCTGTATCCAGTAACCATTTGATATATTCAGTCTAATTACCCGGGATCAATTTTGCTCTGGGTGATTAATTAATTGTTATTTATTAAATTACTAAATGAAGTGGAGACAAAAAAAAAAAAGAGAGAGAAAATACTTTAAGGATCGCAAGATTGACTTGTATATGTGAGGCCCCTTTTAATTATGATTCGATATGAATTTATGAAAATGAAAGGCCGATAATATAAAGTATAAACTACTCATTCAGCTGTAAAAATTCTTCAATGTGTCCACACAACGTGGCCAAAAATATACTATTTTATATAATTAGCTAGCTGATAATATAATTAAGTAGCTAATTAACCACGAATAATCGCAATAATTTCTTTATATGATTTAAAATTTGTATTCTATCTCTCATTCCCTTCATCGTAAGAAAAAAAAGAAAAAGAGTAAAACAATACTCCTTATGGGGATATTTTTGCGGCACATTTTGCAGGAAAATTGCAAAAAATAAGTTCTCTAGTACATTTATAAAATATAGTCTATGACTAGGGGAAATTAGAAATGGCATTTATATAAAGTAGGCTCTGCATTTTTAATTTCCTTGACCCAATTAATATATAGAATATGCTCCTTCAACCTCTGATCTCTATTTGTTATTATTTTCCTTTCGGTCATAAACAAACCACATATCCACATGAACACCTTTATAATTTTATATAATATTTATATATATGGTAGTATATGATCACTTTCAAGAATATTTATAGATAAATTTATTCTATTTCCCTCATTCTTTTTTTTAATCCTCTATTTCCCTCATTCTTGATTATTATTATTATAAAAAATAATGAGGCGCTACATAATACTCCTATAGTACTTACTCCCTTCTTCCCCTATATATGGCTTTCTCAAGTAAACATGACCCATAGAATATATTAATTAGTAACCTTTTCTTTTTCAAGAAAAATGACCTCACTCTTTTAAATTTTTAATTCTCATTTATCATTCATTAATTCTTGATGAAAACACAATTAATTTTTTAAATAAATTAAAAAAACATTTAATTATATGTGTGGCCCCCTCGTATCATTAATAGTACTGTTTGAGAAGAGTACCTCGTCTTCGTCCTTTAATTTTGATTGATGCGTCCTCTCGGTTATTATGATTGCCTGCAAGAATCAAGGGAAGATATATATATGCAATGCCCATTTTTTCCAAGATCGAGATGAAAAGCTCATATTATACCATACTCAGGGCTACAATATGTTAAGATTGTTATTACTACACTAAAATTTTAGTGTGACAATATCTATGAACACGGTTTTTGACCCCTAGGTAAAATGTTTCCGTACGTTTTTCATCGAAGTACCAGCAATCCAAAATATAGGAAATTAAGAAAATAACCTTGCTTCTTTTTTCTTCTTTTTTTTTGGTTTATTGCTCAAAAATATCCCTAAATTTACATAAAACGGCTAAATAAGCCTCTGAATTTTAATTACAGCCAAATAAGTCTATGTACTTTTAAAAAAGGTCAAATAAGCCCTTTTCAAGTTCAAGGACATTTTTGAGTAATAAGCCCTTTTTTATATACCAAATCAAAGATAAAGTCGCCCCCAAACGGTCATATTCAAACTCTTGTTTGAAATTAAGTTGGGACTACGAAAAAGAAAATGGAGGTTTCAATATCAATAAAAGTATAAAACGTGAAGTGCTGTTTGGTGAGCTAGCACTGCAGGATATTTATTGACGAAAACAAAAACTTGTCTGAGTTTTCAATGTCTACTCTACCCTACGTACCCTTCAACATTTTCATTTATTATTATCTTTTTCCCTCAATCTCCATATATTCATTAGCTTCACCAAAGGTTATATATTCGACTAATTAAGCGATAACTAGGTTCCAGTAATCAAAGAGAATGATGAATTCCCTCAACGATTAAGGACACCCTGCCCTACATATATAGTTCTATAAAAGTTAATTATAGCCCCAAAATCTTTGGATTTTGACATTTTCATGCATGAACAATATACTATAGCAAAGATGAAATGAGAAAAGAAAGTTTGGGTAATCAAAAAATTAACTCCATTTTTAATATTGCCATAATACTAGCAATATATATATATATATATATATATATATATATATATATTAGGCACTCGCTTTTGATAAGAAGTACAATTAATTAAAGCTAGCTTTTCTCCTTATCTCTTGAAATTCCCCCTGCGCTTTGCAAAGAAATAGAAATATTGAAGCTCAAAATGTATGGCAAAAAATGGGGGGGAAGAATAAAAAATGGGCCAGTTTGGAGGGTGAATGATTATTGTTCAAAATAAATGTTTCACCATACTTCAATTAATACTCAAGTATAGCTTAATAAAGATTATTGAAAGCAACACACCAACTTCGTTTATTACAATGACAAACTATATTTGATGAAATCAACAACTTCGATTTCGAGTATTAATATTTCTTAGAATAAATGTATCTCTCTGTACGAAATTATAGTAATTACACATATATTTTTGAAGGAGACAACATATATTTTTAGAACTTGATTTTGGATTTGCAAACAGAATCAGCATTCTTGGTTCCAATCGAAACTGAGATATTACAGCTACTGCTGCTTGAAGCTTTCAACTTTAATATATTGAACACGTTAACTTTACCATGCAACGTTGTTGACGAAGTAAAATTTAAAACCCCAAATAAAACATCATTCGTGAAATTATTACCGTCGGCTGCCAACTTGGCTGCAAATATTATTACCTTTGTGCTTACGTTGTGCTTTGCTCGAGCTGGGATTGAGTCGTTTTCAATGGGGGCTTCGGCCACTAAGTTGCCTCGATAAGTGATATAAGCAGTACTGTTTTGGTATTTAAAGCCTCCATAGTTTCGATTGTCGATTGTTAATACTAAACCCAATGTAATGTTTCCCTTTATCACAGGAAGAACGACCAAATCTATGTTGTCGAGGGTAACAGATTGAGGGGTGACTTTGGGCTCTTTGGGTTTAAACAGGGTTAAAGACAAGGTAACTAAAACCACCACGATGATGATGATCAAAATGGCACTGACTCCACAGCAGATTTTCCATTTTCTTTTCATGACTCTTTAAAAATGGAAGACACGTGAATTTGATGAAATGATGAAGAAGATGATTAAAATAAAGATTTGGGTAATAGTACTTCATAAGAGCTGAATAATATGGCCGGAGATTGTTAATCTCGAAGTGAAATATGGGGGGGAGTATTTTGTTTTTTTCTCTTGAAATGGAGATAAAAGCAATGTAACAATTCTTAAAAAAACTATACACTTGTATTTCTAAATTATGTCTATAGGACGGTTGGAAATTTGTTTTTATTTGCGTTTGCTTGGACCGTCACGGCGTCACCATATGTACGGACATTCACATTATTGCCACTTTATCATACTACATGACATTGACAATACGTTTAATATGAAGCCTTGAAGTTGAAGGGATAAAATTTAGAGGAGTTTTTCAAATTAAAATTGTGAAAATAAAAAAGAAATAAACTTATCAGAACCATGATAAATATATCAACCTATCAGTGGGCTAATGATGACAGAAATCATTAATTGAATATACATACAGAACTTTCGGTATTAGGTAACTATATGCAATTTCGATTTATTTTGAAGTAGAATCATGTCGAACTTAAAATGGGTGACACACTTTAAATCTATTCCCCTTCTTGCACAAAACTCGAATCATGTATGAAGTCAAATGATTAGTTGCAAAAGGACTCTTTGTAATAGAGAAACTTGTTTGTTGAAATGGAGACAAGATTTGGTTAGTAGTAGTAGTTTGGAGGAAGCTCTAATGGCATCCACACAATCTGAAAATTAGAGTATTTAGTTGACTTTAATTGGGAACAATAAATTTGAAAAACTTTCTCTCTTTTGCAAATTGTACAATCACTAATTACTAACCTAACTAATTCAACCAGAGCCTGGTTTTAAAAAATTAAATAAAAAAATAAAAAAAAGAGGCAATTTTAATTCTCTCCAAACTCATTTAAAGCTATAATAATTGTTACTCCAAAATATTGATCTCTTAATTCTAGAAGCCTGCTAGTTTGGGCTCTTCCGTTGATCTTATAGGCCCAAAATCTCGAACAACAGCCCAATACAAAGCAAGTTCAAAGGCCCAGAAAGGAGTCGGTCAACTTCTTCAGAATGCCCTTCAGTTTGATTAAAATTACAGCTATATGCCATTTCCGATGACCTGGTCAACTAAACTACTAAACAAAGGAAAATTCTATCAACAAGAAACCAGCAATGGTGAAGAGAAATGATAAAACAAAATTTACACTGCGTCGATTTCCTCCATTTCCAATCGGAATACGTGAAGGAAGAGCACATTCTTCCCCATTGAAGAACACTCTCGAAGGAAATCCATCTCCTTTGGCTATATCGATCATTTGTGACGGCTTCTTCTTAAACGAAATGACGGATTGCTGTTTCCCAGGAACATCGGGATCTGTTTTGGGATTCGTACCATTCATTTCTCCGATCAAATAATTCAAACCCGGTAATCCTTGGATGAAAATGGTGTTGTTGACTTTTCTCAATAACGTTCCATTGAAAGAGTAAAGCTTTTCAAACCCACGACTAGCATGTTTCTTCAATTGAACTGCAGTGAACCAATCTTCAAAATCGATTCTTTTCCAGTTAAAAAGGGTAATTCGGGCAGCCCATCCATTTGTATAATCTGAAACGACATGCCAATTTATGGTAACTCCACAGTTGTCGCTACAGGGCAATGGTTTGGGGATTGGGAAATGGTTAATATAAGCCCAAGCTCTGGCTTTTATCGACCTGTTTTCAGAAGGAAGTAAAATAGCCTCTGGAGGAAGAAGCATTGCTTTTTTATTTGGGTTGCATTTCGCTGTATTTGGACACCCACAGGCGCACGTGTCGCAAGGAATGACAGATTTGTTGTAATAAGCTGAGAAAGTAACACAACATTTGAACTTGCCTTGTGTTGGTCGGGAAATGTTGCAAACAATTTGCCAGCTCGCAATTGCAAATTTTGTTGCTTGAAGTCCATTTGAATCAGGAGTCTGGGTCGGATCAACTCTTATAGGAGCTCCACATTTGTAATCAGGGTTAAGAACTCCTTCAATTTTCCACTTCTGAGGAGGATAAATCGCTGTTCTGTTCAAATCAGGTGGAATTTTGAAGACTTGAACTTGGAAAACAGATTTGGACTTGCTTCCATCCATTGTTTCTGGTAAAATGGTACCATTTTTGCAGCAAAATGGTATTTTTCCCAATTGGGTGTCATTTGCTTTCTCGGCTGGCAAATCAAAGATTATAGGCTTTTTCTGGCAATTCAAAACTTGAGAAAAGTCCATTTCTCTATAATATTGCCCAGCAAGACCATATAAACAGCCTCCATTATCAACATCTCGAACATAAGCTCCTTTCATTGAGTAAATAAATTCCCCTCTCATCCATTCCCAAGTCAAATTCCAATGGTCAAGCCGTCCCAAAGGATTACTATTCTGGATTGTCACCTGAGCCATGTAATTGTTGCCATAAGCTTGAGTGATGTCATAAGAAATCGACAGGTCCCCTTTCTGACGTGGCAAGAACTTTGTTTTTAGTTCTTTAGCTTTAAACTTTGGGTCCCTAACACAACATACATACATTGATGTCTCTGTAATAATGAAATAAAAAACACAGACACAAATTTCTTAATTTTTATGCCTAAGAAAGGAAAAGTATTGAATGAAAGAAAGATAAACAGAAGGAACTCACGTTGATGAATTGTTTTTGGGCATTTGTATCCATCATTTACAAGTTTTATTGTCTTGGGCATTGGAATCCTATTTGGCATCAGACCAAATTGCGTTCCACTCAATTCAACTTTAGCTTGAATTTGGCCAAGGTCACCGGCTGTGTTGATTGATGTTTCGAGATCAGTTTGAGGATATCCTGAAAGGTAAGTTCCGTTTCCGACAGGAGATGGGAAATCCTCGCCGTTTGTTAAAACTGCTCCACCGGCTGAAACTAATATTTCTCTGTTTTGAAACCCAATGAACACTTTCCAGGCCGGAAGCACATATGTTCCTGTGTTCATTACTGTTACTGTGGATTTGAAGGCCCAGGCTTGAGCTGTTGCGTTCTTAACATGAGGATATTCTTTTATTCTTGAGATGAAATTATAGGAAAGGAAAATGCCATTACAATTTTCTAGCCCCTTGGGAAGAATGGGTTGTTGTTCCTGTGTCACAGTATCATCATAATCTTGAGCTAAACAAAAATGATTTGTGGAATAGAACAGAAAAAACATGACTTTCCATGACAATTTCATGATCTGAAAGAAACCAAATGGGATAATAACTTAAAGACAAAACATTGGAAACTAGATCAAACAAAAATACAAACTTGAAAATCTAATGGAAACTGTTTGTAAGAAGAACACTGGGTTTTTTACTAAGAATTGTTTCAGAATATGCAGGCAGAGATTGAACAGAAGAGAAAATGAGACATTGAGAGAAAGGGTGTTGAGGAAAAGTTGAATCGAAATGTTGGATGCTGCTGATAGAACAAATGTAGAATAAGTCAGCCTGAAAAACCTCCTCCTCTAAGTTAGCGATGTATTTGGCGGGTATGGAATTAACTGTCATTTGAATTTTTGTAATTCTAGTATTTAGGAAAATGTAAAATTACTCAAAAGCCAATACCCACTCTTCAAATGTCTTTTGTAGCTTCACATTTTAAGTAACTTGATTATATCTCTTCTCTAAAGTTCAAGTTAGTCGGTCCAATTACTGAATTACATATTCATTGCATCATCTTTACAGGTGAATTAGAAAATGGTCATTGGTCTTTTGGGTTTCAAAGGTGGTATTTCCAGACAAATATGCATTACATTCTTCTCTGTGAAATGAATTTGGAAGGGTTGGAAATGAGAATCTGAAATAAACTATGATTTCATCCATAACAAGAAGAAAAGAATTAGATTCATTTACAAACTTGTTCGAACTGCAAATCCAATAATCTGAATTAGCAAAACTTTCCACCAACACAACTAAAATTACATCTTCATGATTATTCCTTGTTGTAAACCAAAAATTTGCATCTGCCTATAAATAAGTTCTCATCCTTGGGCATTGATCATTTCTTGTTCCTGACATCACCCCAAGTCCCCAACCTAACTTACTTTTGTCTTTCAGTAAATGAAATATGAATACTAATGTACACAAGCTTTGTTCAAATTCCTACACTTCTTTTCTTGCCCTGATGAGAGTATCTCGAGAAAGGAGGAACTTCTGCAATCTTTTCTGCGCGTATTGGTCTTTGATCAGTTCAAATAAAAAGCCACAATCTTGCATCATGATGATCACTATATTGTAAGGTCTGCTGCTGATCCCAATTGAGTATATGTAGCCTTTGTCTTTGATGTTCGCGATTTTACGGAGGAGGACTTGGGAGAGGAAGTTATCTTGTTTTTCCGTTTCTGTTTCTTAGGAATATCTGTGGAAGATGGATCTCTTAGCACATCTGGTGCAGGTTGGCATCCCATTGATTGTTCAAAATCTGTTAGAAAACAATGAAAGACATTATCAGAAACGTTATATCAGTTTTAACAAGACAACATTATTTAGTAAGTGACTTTTGTTCTTAGGTGTCATTTGTTGACAAGAATTAGAACCCTTAGAATATGAAACTGCTAAGACATCTATGATGACTGATCAAATAGTGTTACATCACTAACAGAGAAAAGCCTGTCAGTCACATATGTAACCAAAACAAGGACAGAAAACAAAAAGGTAAACCCAAGGACATCTTCCGAAACATGAACTTATTATTTGACATAGAAAGTTGAACCAATTCCATGAAGGCTCAGCTTTTAGGAAACAAAGTTTAACATATCCATATCTGGTGTTAAATGTTAAGCAGTTTTATTAAAGGCTTGGCCCAGTTAGTGACACCTAGTCAAGGGCTCAACGACAGAGACCGTCCCTATTATCAATTCTTTGCCAAATGATCGATCAGAAGGCAAAACCTTCTGGTTTGGTCTTCTTCTGTGGATTAACTATAGACAGAGTTACTAAAGAACACCTAAGTTATTACCAGAATAAGAAGTTTGGTTGATCATATTCAGTCTTTTTTTTTTTTTGGTACAAGATCATATTCAGTCTGAGTCTGAATGATCTTTGAATTAGTACAAATTGGATTTGTTAATGATCCAAGCATCCCTTCAAACTAACATTCATAATTTTAACACAACACAATTGATATAAGAATTATCAACTTCCAAGAGGCTAGTTGGTGTTCTTCTAAATGCTTTCAGGTACCTTGATAGATAGCCAAATATCATCAAAAAGACAAAACTTAAATTCTTAACAGCTTTTAGGCAGAATACATCAACTAATTAAATAATTCTAATTAAAAGTGAGATAATTATAGAAAGGGGCCACTAAAATGAACTCTCGTTAGGAATAGTAGCCTATAGATTCTCCTTAATAAAATTTTATGGAAGTTTTGTCCCGTGACAGAAGAGCCAAAATCTTCCTCTTGGGAGCAAATAATCTTAAAAACTTTCTCCATGTCTTGGAAATTTAGCTTCAAATAATCGAGACATAAAACATTTCCCCTTACCCCTTATCAAAGTGACCCGTGAAAGGGCCCTATATTTTATTGTCCTATTACCCACTCTCCACATGATATGATACCAGACAATGCTTCAGGGATTTACTATAATTTGGCAAGTATAATCATACCCTTTGGCTTTACCTACCATTCTCTATATTGCATGTTCTTGTTTATTAGTAATTATTTAAATCCAAAACGTGCAATGCATACATGTAAAGTATGTCATTTACTACACCAAAGAAAATAAGGAAAGTTGAGAGAAACATACCTTGAGAAGACCAAGTTGTAGAATTAGGCCCTCTGGAATTGCCGATTGATTTTGCTGTGAAATCAGGGTCTGTCTTGAATTCATTCATCTGCATCAATTCCAAAACCAAGGCATCAATTAAGAGATAAATTAGAACTATATTATTGAATAATGAATGAAAATATTGAACAGGGAAGAAGATTTAAAAGGAAATGCAAATAATGTAGCCAATCATACCCAAGTGGGTGCAGTGCCAGAAGGGCCATCCCAACCAATATGTGCCACATGTTTAACATCTGTCGGGTACCCAATTTCCATCTCTCGCTCCTTCACAACTACAACAACAACAACACCCTTTTCCATCTCAGTTTCAAAGCAATCAAAAACCAAAAGTAACCCAGAAAACATGCTCAAACCCATTCATAAGTTGTAACAGACAGATATATGCAAAGAGATAGACAAAAAGGAACTTACCAAAGATTTGGGTAATGTACTTGAATCCTTTGAAGACCCCTTTGATCTTTTTAGACATGATGGTGAACTAACTAGGAACACGATGGAACAGCCGCTTCAAGAAGGATGCAAAACCTCTAGACAAATTATGGAGAGATTGTAACTTTTGCCTGCTGGAAAGTAGTTTTGTACTTAGATTGGGGGTTTGTTTGCTTTGAGCTTTAGTAATTACCAAAACATAAAAAAACAATAGAAAAGGACAAAAAGTTGCTGCGTAGCAGAGGAGTAATTACATGTGATTGAGGAACTATGTTACCCGTGAAACAAGATTAGTATCTATCCTTGGAGCTAAAGCAAATTTTGATTCTAAATCCCAAAAAAAAAAAAAAAAAAAGAGTCTATAATGTACCTAGAGAATACGGTGAGATGATGACAGCTAGAAGATGATTCAAGAGAGAAGCAAATTCTTCTTCATCTCCTCCAAGCATTGATACAAGGTTCGATTCTTCATCTTGCTTGCTATTTTCACTTTTGATTGAATCAAAATCAAAACATGCAAAAAGAAAACCCTTTGACAGAAACAAAAGAACCCCTTTTGCAGAAAAAGAGAGAGAATAGAAGGAAATGAAGGGGAAATGAAAATGGCGATGGCGGCTTGAAGAGAATAAAAGAGGAAGGATTTCTAAAAGGAAGAGAAGAGAAGGTGGGGGGCCATGAAGGGAAATAATAAGAACCTCCAAAAATGAAAAGGTGAGAGATATGGGTGTTGGGAAAAACAGACAAAAAACAAGAAAGAAAATCCAGAGTCAAGACATAAAAAATCGGGTGGTGGCTTTGTAATTAGTTTGGTTTTAGATGCACAACACACAAGATTGTGACCAATATTTTGTTCTAGTCTTGCTTTGTTGTTCAAGCGAGTAAAGCGCGGAACTCAGGTTTTTTATATATCAAGGAAAAATGCAATTGCTTGCTCTCTCTCTCTCTCTCTTAAAATACGGCCAAAAACCAGAAGACATGGAAAGAGAGAGAAAAAAAAAAGATTATGCTTTTGCAGTCCAGAGACAACTGTTAAGTTGCAGTTTTGAAGACGTCTTGATCTTCTTAACTTACATCATTGTGTTTACTCTTACATAAAGGATAAGTCAAAAAGAAGGGAAAAAAATAAAAAAAATGAGGAAGAAAGTTTTACAACTTTCATAACAAGAAGTCAATGAATCAGGAACTGGTGTGGTGACCAAAAATAACCAAAGAGGAAGACAGCCATGTTAAAGGCCATTTCAGTTTAATAGGGTCAAATGGTCAAATGCAAATTACCTTGTTAAATTCTATGGGAAAAAAATACTAATCTCCAAAGGAAGAAATTAGGTAATCAAAAGTCAAATACCAAAGAATCATTCATTTTATTTGGTTCATAAACAGAAACGTATCTTTCATAACTGTCAAGCCATTTTTTTTCATCTTTCGTGCCGCCCACATGGCTTAGTAGTCATACATTTAATATTTCTGGTTTTGATACGAATGTCAATTCTGGGAAGGTTTGAAATCTGATTTTTTCTGTATTTGCTTACAAAATTCTTCCTCTCTGGGTTTTTGTTAAATATTATTTATATTCCTACATCATCTTCAGAATCTTATAATACAGCTAAACTAAATTTCCAAGCTTTCTTTGGAAATCACAATGTTAGGTAATTTAGATAAATAAATTATATATTAAACTATAATGCAGATGAAGTATTGATTGTTGCAGCCACGTTAGGCGCGCAGCTGTCTCTTACAATGAAACACAACAACGCCTTATGATTTCTTCAATTTCCTGATGTAGTAATGTTCCCGATCCTCATCAGATTGAATCTAATCCTGACGTTTTCTAATTATGATCTGAACAGTAAACAAATTTGAATATGCTTAAGGTGTTAAAGAATATCTGTTTCCAACTTATATAATGTTTTTGCATCTCTAGGAATCTAAGGTCACCACATAGTTGAAACTTGAAGAATTATATGATTATATATTACTAGACTGTTAATCGAAGCTAAATTATTGTAAAAAAAAAACCTTCTGCAATTCTCTTACAAAATTGACTAAAGCCCTGATGCCAAAAAAATTATTAAAGCCCCTTTTTGCCCCCTCAATTCGTCTAAAATTGACCTTCTCCTAAATTTTAATTTGGGACTTTTGCCCCTAAACTGCAATATGAGGACATGTTAATCCATCTCAAAGGGTATTGCTGATGTGGCAATATCACGTCGGACCAAAAATGCCACGTTAGATCAAAATGCCACGTGGCAATGCCACGTCGGCAATATTTTTCGAGAAGGACTAAATGGCTTCAAATTGCAAGTTTAATGAGTAAAATGTTCAAAATTAAAGTTTAGGGGGCAAAAAAACTAAGGTTAGTAAAAGGTTTCTATCCAAATTAGTTTTAGTGGATGAGTAAGACAGCAGCAAAATTTAATTCATATACCCTTTGCTTCAAAGCAATCATGAATTTAATGAACAAGAACTAATTCATTGGACAAGACTAAACTCATCATGTTTGTACATTGACAGACAGAAAGGAAATCTCAAATCTATTACAATGAAAAGGTCAAACTTTCATTTATTCAAACAAACCAAGGGCTAATTTTACAGCCATTCCGTATATGTCACTCCGGTTGATTGTAACCAACTTCCGCCCTGTATAAGCGCAGCCACCGTGAATTGCTTGGCCTCTTCCACGCTTGTAATGACATGAAACCCAGCCCACTTCACTCGCTTGCTAGTGTCAGAGCCAGGTCCCCTGTTTTTGTACTCACCATAATACAATGTCTTCAATGCAAAATCCCCACTCCAAACTGACCAACCCGAAGGGTCAATATGGTCACCAATGTGAGATTGCATCACAACAGTTCTTGAATACTCTTTCCAAGGCCGGCCCAAATATGACTTGATGGAGCCTTTGACGGGCTCAAGGTCACCACTTGCTATTATATTACAACTTTGGATCGAAGTCGCTGTGTTCTGGTTTGGGTCTGTTCTTCCTTGGGCCGTTACCATGTTTGATTGTGAATTCATGGGCTTTCGAGCCACGAGTTTGCAATTCTGGAAAACCACGGCTGCGTTTCCAAATATGAAGTCCACTGTTCCAGTAACGTAGGAATCTCGGTAGAATTGGCGGTTGGAGTGAGCGTAGAGTGTGTCTTGGTAAGCGTCGACTTTGCACCGGTTTATCACCGATTGGTCGGCTCCGACACGGAGGGCAACTGCTTGATGTTTTTCTGGTCCGGCTGTGTTTTGAAACCATATGTCTTGTGCTATAAATCCATCCCCGACAGCCGCTGTATTTGCAAATTATTACATCAAACAAATATGTTATACTATGTACGTACACATCGGTCCAAATTATTTGACTCTTTTGGATCAAAGTAATTATACCTTTGACTTTTAGTTAAAAAAATATATACAATCAAAATTTCAAAAATAATGTTTTGAAAAACTTAATACTTAATTTGATCAAAACATAATTTTTTAAATTAATGGTCAAAGTTAGGAATACTTTGACCCAGAAGAGTCTGATAATTGGGACGGAGGGAAGATTAAAATATTAATGAAGGATAAGAAAGCTTAGATCTTTACCAACAGTTGCTGAATTGAAGGTTGTAGATCCATCCACAACATTAAGGCTACCGGTGATAATGGTGGAATTCATGCCATCCCCAACAATCATCAAGTTCTTCTTGTTCTTCCCAATCTCGACATTTTCTTTATAAGTACCCTTTTTCACGTAGATTATGTATCTGGTCTTGCTTTTATCTGGTGCTGCTGCTACAGCCTCTTTAAGCGTCTTGTAATTGCCGCTTCCATCCTTGGCCACCACAACATTTGGGTTAATTTCATTAGGCAAAGCCTGTAAAAGCTTCCGATCCTTGATGCTAACCCATGATGGAAATCCATCGACCAATATTTGGTCAATGAATTTTGTGTTTGTCTTCCTAGGAGGAATTATAGAAACAAAAATGGCTAGGGAAGTTCTAGCTCTTGATATCAAGTCATTGAGCCCTGCCTCCATATGGGTCTTGGTGGACCCTTGTAGCCCATCCAAGCATGTGACATGGTTAGTAAGCACAGTGCTTAGCCATGAGTGAGCATTTGAATGAGAATTAACATCTTGGGATTGAAGAGCCGCCATGGAATCCATGATCCTATCGACTGATGAGTCCATCAACTCCAGGCAATCAGCCAAACCTGCTTCCTCTCCAGCATTGTTGACCCCATTCTTGAATTTGTTGACTTTGTTGATGGCACTTTGGATATGAGCCGTGGATTGCTCTAAGAAGGCTTGTAATAGATCAACATCCTTGATCAGTTTCGTAGTTTTGTTTGAAGCTACTAATTCTGAGAGCAAGACTGAACATGATTTCTGGTCAACAGATCTCTCACAAATTTGATCAAAGGAAGTAATTCTCGCAAAACGGATAGTAACTAGGGCAGCTGAGGAAAGTATAGCAACGAAGCAGAAAAGCAGCGAGAAAATCTTTCTGTAAGAGGGTTTTGGTCTGTTTATTAGAGGCTGGTGGGAAGTAGCCATGGTTAATGAGCTTGCTCTGCTTAATTCCCCTGTTTTTAAGTCTCTTTTGCATGTCCTGTATTATATAGCCAGAGCAGTGAGATCCACTAGGGTTTTTTCTTCTTATTTTAATCACCGCACTCAAGCAAAAGCAATAATAATGTGATAATGTATAAGAAATGAAAAAAATATCAAAAGTACCGAACATAGTTTCTCGTTACCATCATGATTCATGAACTAGGAATTTCGAGATGATCATTAGCTTCTTGGTGGATCATTTGTGTTCAAAACAATTAATTACACGCTTTGCTTTGGCACTTGGCAGTACAAGCTTGGTCAGGAACATGCTCGATCGAATCCTTTCCTTCTTCAACTAAAGCTAAAAATTCAAACATGTACCATCATTTAGATATTGACAGTATTTTGTGTACTAATTACAAGCAACGGCTAATGACACATTTGAAAATGTGGGTTTTTGTCAAAATCAAGTCTAGTGTCTAGACGGAACATGTTATTAGATTTTTCAACAAATCAATTTTAGAAATGGTTAAACATTAAAGAAAAGTGAAGAGTGGTCCTTTTGTTTTAAACAGGAATGTCATGTCATGATTTTCAAATGCTTGCATATGTAATTCAATCAGTAGTGGGGTTCTAGAGCTTTGTGTTAACACTTAACCCACTAATTCCACTAATTTAAGAAAGGTTTTAGACCCATGGCTTAGAAAAAGCAAGAGATAATTTTGAAATTGTCTGCCATCCAAGTGGGGGATTTTATATCCCTGTTTATTCATATGGATGCAATCATGGAGAAGCTGAAATTTTATATATGCCAATCCCAAAAGGTACAAATCTTACCATAAACATCGGCATAATTGATCCTCTTCAATGTTGGAGTCACTCATTACTCATTAATCATCACCCATACGCACATTTATCTTCCATTCTTTCTCATGTTTCTTCTTCTCTTACCTTCTTTTCTCTTTTTAGCCATAGGAATTTGTCCAAGTCTAAAATATGGAAGATGATTCTTGTACACTTCAAATCTCCACATCTCATTCCCACAAATGATCAAGTGAATAGTGAGAAGATGACGGTGTAAGATGGATATATGAAGTAAAGTGAATGTTCATCCTTGCAACAATCCAAATTATTATTCTTCCCACTTTACTAAACCCTACAAAAATTTGTGCTTATCTTTCAAATAATTGTTTGGGTACATCCAACACAATCAATTAGAACGACAAACTAACGAGGCCAACTTTATGAAATGTTGGGGAAAATACATTCAACTTGCAATAGTATATAGTTTCCTTCAATACTTTTTGCTTCAATTTGCGAATGATATGTTTGCATTTCAATAATGCTGTTTTTTTTACAATATCTTTTGTTTTTAGTGGGCATGGGCTACACGTCAGTGAACATTCATAACCCAACCCAAATAATTTCCCAATCGAACTGGCCCAATGAGCTTTAAATGGCTTCGTCTAATCCAAAAACCTTTTCTTTTTGGAATTTTGGAGTGTAATATCTTATGTTTACTCTTTTACACAACATGGGTAAGCGAGGTAATTTTGAAAGAAATAAAGGGAACTTGGGTTTCATTTTATTCAAGAAATCAAATATTGATGGAAATAAGTTTACAATAGAAATGATTGAATTGAAATAAAAAGAAAATTAACCATAATTCAGGCGGAATATGTCATTCTGCACGAAGAAGTTTCCTTGAGGCATGGGGATTAAATGAAACATCTGCAATTCATAGTAATAAGATTAGAAAGAGAGTGAGTAAATAATGTCAAATGCAAAATTTATAAATAGTATTATTGAACAAGAAAAAATATGTAATAAGTTAATAACCTGGCTGAACCGTAAAAGATGCTCCTCGCCAGGCAATTGGAGGCTGCCACTGACAAAAACCACAATGCCGCCAGTAATAGAAGAAGGCTGTGAATCAATGGTGCTGATCACATGGCGGCATTGATCGATGGGCAACTGATTAAGCTTAGCAGCAATTTCATCAACCCCTTGTATCTTCTGTCCCTCAAAGGTTAGCATGGAGGAAGGCTGGTAGAGGGAAGAGAGTGATGGCCGATCATTATCGAAAAGATGGTAATAATGATCAACAAATGCTTTCCCCACCATATCAATTTGTTCTTCCATTGCTTCTCTCTATCTCTCAATTACTCAACAATATGTTCCCTTCTTCTTTCTGTGACCACTATGGCATGGAAATATAAGGGGAATGAATATATGCCTTAAAAGAGCATAACATGTGGCCTAAGCAACCAAAACAGAAAAGATGACATTGGATTGTCTCCATGGGTTACTTTTAAAATTACTATAATACCCTCATTCATTTGCCTTTTTCTTCAAAGGGTTAGAGATTTCTTCCCACGGAATGAAGGGTGCAATGGTAATTGGAAGATGGGGAATCAGCACCGCTGCATCTATACGCAAAGTTGAATTGAGCTTATTTATGTTCCCTTCTTCATATGGTTTAATGGCAATGGGCTAAGGGTTGAGGTCATCAGAATTCAGAGCCTTTTCTAGCCGTCCAAATGCACTTTTTCTTCAGCTACGTTCTGTGAATGTTAAAAAGAACTATGACCATAAGTAGTCGGTAGTCACATACCTAAAAGTGAAAGTGAAGAATTTGGAGGTGGGCCGAAAGTGTGGAATATATTCATTTTTCTGATCAAGTGATCCTCTTTTAGATGGATGCCAGTAGCTTGACCAAAGAGGGTTTTGTTAAATACTATGTCTGATGTCTCCACTTATTGAGTAGACGAAATCTCCATAATCTAGCAATTAGAAGTGATAAATGTACCCAAAAAAAAAAGTAATTAGAAGTTGATAAGAACTCCAAGGGATGCGTTTCAGACTTAGATCCTATCTTGAACTACAGGCTTTCAAGGGGAGGCTAAAACATTTTTACTTTCTGCTTTTTTCAGATGACAAATACATGAATATTCCTCTATGTATGAGCAAATTATTGCTACCAATCACACCAAGACCAACGATCCACCATGCTCTTATTGCATATTCTCAGCAACACGTTCCAACAACCCATATTCAAGGGGCAAAAGTGTCCAGGTCTTACTCTTTCTAACATATACAGAGCAAGCCTTGGAAACACTGAAGTGGAATAGCCACTAGTCATTAGTCTCAGATTATAATCAAGGCTCCTTCACGGTTTCACACACATCATTACCAAGAGGAAGCAGTTAGTCGGGCGGAAAGAAAAATTGAGAGTACAACATTTGAGAACAAGGAGCGTTGCTTACTTGGAGGTCTGATGCTAATCAAATTATCTTCAGGTTCAAGAATTTATCAAATCTCAAGCCCTTAAGTATCTAATCAACAAAATCACTCCTTAACCGGCCTCTCTAACACATGACAACATAGAATGACTTTCCAAAATAAACTCAATGAATTCAGGTTCAAGAGTATCACATCACCCTTAAAGCCTCGCTAGAACAATTATAACTGTTTTCTAACCCTAAATGAATTCAGCTTAGCATGTATTTAATTCTAAGTATAAGCCGCCGTAAACAAAGCCTAACGTGAAGCCACTTGAAAGAATACATTTATGAAAAGAGAGGCATTAACATCTCTGAATCTAAATGTGATTCTATTGATCATCAAAAACATCAACTTCACCACAGGCCAATATGAAAAGAACATGAACTTGTTATGCCAAACTCAGGGAATTAGACATGAAAAATCCTAAGATGAGTCAGGGACAGTAAAAGGCCTAAAAGTCTTCAACTCAAAAGAGCCATTAAGCCTGGTTTAGGGGCTTCTCTAGTCACTACAATCAAACAGCTGAAGATCCCAACAGAGCTTTCAGAAGAAGTAAAGATTCAACAAGACTCTTGAAGGAGCTTTCACATAATTCTGAATTTAAACTAGAAGCTCTTTGGCAAAACTTTCCAAACCTAAGGTTTTCCATCTTGCAGTCAGAAACACTCAACAAGTGTTCCAATTTCAGCTCTAACAGGGACTTAAACAGCATAAGAAACACCAAAGTCTGTGTTACAAATTAAAATTATTGGTCCACAAGAATAAACATGTAAAAATACAGAACTAAGTAAGGCCACTGCATTTTCGGCTACTATACAAGATAATTCCACAAGCACAAGCACATTAATTCATAAACTGAGAACCCAAGCAAGATCTTTCACACCCAAGCTTAGACTTCATAAGGTTTAGGAAGAAACACCAAAAGCTAAACATGTCAACAAGAAACTAGCATAAATTTATAACTAATGCAGCAGATAAAGCCAGAGACGAGACAATTTAACACATAATTGTGATACTAAAGATTAACTCTGAAAATCTTAAAGCAATGGTTTTTTCAAGAAAAGATGTCAACTGGTAACAAGCTAATGTTCTATATGCCCAGCATTAGGCGTAAAGTTAATACATTAAACATATAAAACTGATATCTCAACTAAATTCTCCATAACCATATGTCAAAATGACAATTCACCTCAATGCAGCCGAGAAAACATGAAGATGATGCCTTTAATTCCAACTGGAAGGCCAGAACCCATGAATTCCATATCCAGTCTTCCAATTGTCCAAGAAAATCACTTTCTTCACTGCCCAGAACGAAACGAAGATTGCAAATAGCATCGCCACACGCTTGGCAGTCGCATCCTTGACATAAACAAGCACATGCGTCACAAATGCTAGCAATAATCCCACAATTGTATAAAGAAAACCTACTGCGAACCCCTCTGCTCCTAGCTGCATCCCCGATCCCTGATAAAAGAAAACCATTTTGTCTGGATCGTTCCTATCCACCAAAAACATGGGCATTTTCCTTATTATATTATGCATTGCCCCTGAAACGCTGAAGAAATAAATAAAAACAGCTCCGGCCAGCCAAATTTTGGGATCGTGTAAGAGGGTTTCACCGGCGAAGATCTTTTTGACCATGAAAGGAGACCAAATTAATAGAACGGCAACGATGAAAACGAGTTGCTTTTTAGAAATGATAGGAGGACGATGGATTGGACCCACGGTGAGTTTAGTTCTGGACTCAACGAACTCAGCCATTGACTCAGCCATTCGGGAGAAATCGCCCTGGTCCATTTGCTCCGACTCATCTTTCAGGGATTTCGCGGAGGGGCCGACGAGACGGATGTGCGGAAGGGAATTGACACCGAAGAGTTGAAAGGAAGATTGGGATTCGCGGAACTCGATGTCGCAGAAGAAGAGTTTGGTGTTGGAGTAGTTGTTGTTGGCGATGAAAGAAGAGGCGACGAGGCCGAACTCGTTGCGAAGCTCGCGGAGGTGGAGTTCCGATTTGTCGTGGAGTTGGGTGGCGTCGAAGAAGATGATGATAGAGTAAGGGCGAGGGGTTTTCGGGGATGTAAGGAATTTGGAGACGGCTCGGTCGTCAAAATGGATGACTCCCGATTTTGATTCAGACTGAAGGGCTAGGAGATCGGCTACCAGCTCTGATCCAGATTCAGCTTTGGAAATTACAGAGAAAACAGAGAAGGCGATGAACGATAGTAAGAAGAGATGGGTCGAAGAGATCGCCATTTTGCCCCCTTTTGTGGTTTGTTTATGGCGTTGGGGACGAAGAGTTTGGTTTAACATTAGACTGGTGAATGTGGGAAAAGACTTTGACTCGACTCGAAGCGTTGGTTTTTTTATGACGACGACGTTTTGATGCGAAAGTTGGGCCTCGGCGAAACTTATACGCCCATTAGAGGATAGATAGTAGTATATAGGCCTAATGCCCAAAATCCCTTAAGCATCATTACTCCCTAATCTTGTCCCTAATCTTCTTTTGGTCCAATTTTGTCTCTTAGAAGTATAGAAACAGAGGACAAGTTGCCCCTGCCATAACAGAATTCAGTCATATGCGTGCACGTGATTAATAAGTCTGTTAATTCCACGTCAGCAAAAAAATGGGCCCCAACTGGATTTTTATAAATTTCTGAAGGGTAAAAAAAGGTTGACGTGTGGCCCACTTATAATTGGGATGGAAATTCCATGTTATCAGACAACCTCGAGTTAAGAGACCTATTACTAACGTGCACGCACGTGACTAAATTCTGTTACAGCATGGGGCAAAATGTCTTTTTTTCTAGTTCAGATGGCAAAGTTGGAAAAAAAAGATTATGGGGCAAAGTGTCATTTTTGTGATACTTAGGGGGGATTTTGGGCATTAAGTATATAATCTAATTTTTTAAATGGCTTAAATGTCCTTTTGTCCCCTAACTTTTTTTAAAAGGACACTTTACCCTATATTTTTTTTTTACACTTTACACCCTTAGCTTTCAAATTTATAACAATTTACCCCAAAATAGATGGGAATCTAATGGCTCCTCGTGGGTGAAAATACCTAGGAGGTCCCTATATTGCAAAAAATGTTCAATTTTGTCATTATACTCAAGAAGCGATCAAGTTAGTCCTTATACTTACAAGAATGGGTCAATTAAGTCCTCATTGTGCAATTATTGATTGGACTCAATTGACCTAATTCCATGAGTATAGGGACTAAATTGACCTAATATTTTGAGTACATGGACTAAATTGACCGATGTTTGAGTACAAGGACGAAATTGAATATTTTTGTGTAATACAGGGACCATTCAGGTATTTTAAACCGCTCCCCATGTGGTACCCACACATGAAATAAAAAAAACATGAAATTTTTTTTAAAAAAAGTAAAATTCTTATGTAACTCACAAAATTAATATTTCCTATTTTTTCATTCTTTTTGTTTTTTTTTTCATTTTCTCATGTTGTGGGCTCCACATGAGGCTGTCACGTCAGCAATCTAACGGAGCCATTACTAACTTCCGTCCATTTTGGGCGAATTGTCTCAAATTTGTAAGATAAAGGGACAAAATGCCCCCAAAAAAAGGACCAATTTGTCCCTTTTTTAAAAGGTAAGGGGCAAAAAGGGCATTCAAGCCCTTTTAAATTATCGTTTCTTTTACAAACAAACCACTAATGGCTATACTTTTTGAAATAAAAAAAATGATTGTCTTTTTCATTCTAATGTTTTTCTCTGTTTCTCCCATCGTTCTGTTTTCTTCATTTCTCCCATAAGTAAAACATGTTCCACATAGTTTTGGTAGGTATACAGAACTCTAAGAAGACCAGCATTGTTAGTTCCCTTGTGGGCATGGATGTTGTTCCCAATGCCACATGCATGTCATTATACCTCAAAGTGGTATGCCAATACGGTGTTGAATTAGAACCACCGTGGGCAGAATACAGCAGAACAAGATTTTATGACTTTCAAGCTTTGCATCAAATAATTCAGGTATTTTTACATTCCTTATTCTTTACTCTCTTGGTTTATGTCTTTTTGTATTTTGTTTTAGGTTTTTAGAGGTTTTACTCCTTTTCTAATTCTTTCTTTTTTTAGGCTTAAATCAACGAAGAATTTGGAATTTCAAAGAAAAGAATTTCGATGATAGTTTTCGGTATGAGTAGCATGTGTTTTATTGACATTATTTCGTTTTCTAAGACACTTTGTCTAAAAATAAAAATTTCAAAAATTAATTTTAAATCCAAGTGTCAACTGCCACTTCATCACATAACGTCTCAAGTCATCAGTTTAACGACCCATTTAACAGAGGGTTGAAATCGACCCAAACTTGCAAGCAGCTGGACTAAATTGGTCGTTTTTTTTAGTAGAGGGACCAAATTGATTTTTTCTTGTAAGTACAGGGATCTGTCGAGTATTTTAACCAAAAGACTTTGACTCGAAGCATTGGTTCTTTGTGAACGACGGCATTTTGATGCTAAAGAAATCTATATCTTTGGGCCTCGGAGAAACTATAGGCCCACTAGAAGATATATAATCTTTTTTTATTATTTTTTTCAACAAACAAACCAGGAAAAGACTTTGACTCTAGCATTGGTTCTTTATAAACGATAATGTTTTGATGCTAAAGAATTCTATATCTTTGGGCCTCGGAGAAACTATAAGCCCATTCGTAGATATATTATCTTTTTACAGTTTCTCTTCTCTTAAAACAAACTATAAAGGGTATATTTTAAGAAAAAAAAAAACTAAAACCATCATCTTCTCCATTATGTTTTTCTTTGTTTCTCCCATCCTCTGTTTTACTTCATTTAAAATTACACTGATTAAATTGTTTCCTTTTTAAATGTCAAGGTCTCAGAAATTCAATTGAATACGAGTTGAACTTCTTCAATGACAATTAAATATGTCTTAATCCTTCAATAGGTACATTTAACTAACACAATTTGTAAATAACTAACTCACTTTTTCATTTTTGTACATATGAAGGAATTCAAAGGTTTATTTGATTACTGTGGCATTCAAGTGTTAGCAGCAAAATTGATGGAGGTAAAAATTGTTATATGTTTTCATGATAAAAGCAAAAATGTTGTTCATACTTTATAACTCGCATAACGAAACGTCCATTCTTTCTGCAGTTTCTACATACCATGGAGGAGAGGATGGCGGTAGGCTTTCACAAGTCATAGGAGAAATCAACGGAGTTAGAGCAAAGGGCCGAATTTGATGAGGGAAATTTGAGTGAAGCTGTAGAATGGTTCTCAAGCTTATTGAAAGAACTTACAGTTTTGGAGGAGCTTAATGATTTTTCAGAACATTATGGGAATTTGTTGGTTCCAAAAACTGATTTAAAATCAAGAATGGTAGATGCATTTGATAAGCTGGCTCAATGCTTAGAACGACAAGGTGAACATGAGGAAGTTGTACCTCTTTGGAAGGCAGTTGTTTCATTTGTTGATAAGAAGTTACCAAGGTCTACTAGCTCCATAACTGATGAAGTAGAGGTTGCCTATGAGGAGTACGAAAAGAAGGTAGTTTAGTTTAGTTTAGTATACTATAAACAACAATAATAGAAACAAAAAAATAAGTTGATTAGAAGCTGATTTTGGAACACATTAAACCTAATAATCATTTTATTATGACAGTTTTACCTGGAAATTCAGATATCATACCTTCACATGACTTGATTTTGTGAGAAACTTATTTGTATTTAATGGTATTGATTATGTAAGGGTAATTAAAGAGGTTTTAATTTAAATTGTGAGTAATTGGCTTTGGTCATCGAAAATTTTTTCTGGAAAATCTAGTTTATGTGTATAAAATTGCTTTTCTAGTTTCGTCCATTTACCCTAATTCATATATGTAGAATGTAGAATGTTGTTTGTTTTTATTTTCCTTTTTATAAATGAGTGTTTTGCTTTTTTTTTTTTACAATATTGATTATGTTTGTTACTTGAAAATTTAGACACTTGAATCACTGATTTTATATTGTTTTTCATTTGTTTTTAAAGACACATATTCTGTGACCATATGTTGACACTTGGTCATTATTTTTTTTAATGTTTATTTTCATTGACAGATGTTGTGTGACTACATGGTTTCTTAAATGGCTTATTGCTCAAAAAGCCCCTAAACCTACACAAAATGGCCAAATAAGCCCTAAACTCTAATTGCAGCCAAATAAGCCCTTTTCTAACGGCTAAATGCTGAAATAAGGACTAAACGTTTCAAGTTTTTCTCAAATAAGGATCAAAATACATAATTTCAACAAATTAGAATACATATATAGTGTTACAATTGCAAATGCTAATGTTAAAAATTCTCATTTTAGTTCAAAATTCTCTACAGTGTAATATATGGTAAAAGCTCTACAGTATATTTCTTGTAATGATTAATTTTTCATTTGGCCATCTCTTACTTTTTTTTTTGGTACATAAGAGAGGTCCAAGACCGCATTAACTAATAGTAGAATGAGGCCTACCCACACCAATCAAGTCTTCCCGTAGAAGCCGAATAAGAGAAGCGGGAGGATTATATAGCCAGTTTAGTAACATCAAAGGGGCCATGATGCGCCTTCCTAGCTAAATGATCAGCACACATGTTTACCTCACGATAGTTATGGACCAAACTGCAATTCCAATCAAGATGGATCAACTCTTGGCAATGATGCAAAACCTGAAATAAAAGGGTCATGGGGCAGAATCGGTTCTAAAATCTTGTTGACAGCAACCAGGGAGTCAAACTCTATGCAAGTCTTCGAATACTTTTCAAAAGAAAAGTGAGCTTTGGGTACATTTGGAAAGTTCATGGCATCGATTTGTCTAGGTTGAATGGTAATGGAGGTGCTGGTAGCATCTTTTGTTTTCTCTGTAGCTTTGTTTCTTGCTTCATATAGGTGACTTTCACCTTTAATAAAATTATCTCGTATTTGCCTTAAAAAAAAAGTCTTCGAATACCATGCTCCCAAGCCAATTTTACTCCATAATAAATGGCAAATATTTCAGCTTTAGCGATGTGCCCCAATCCCAACCTGCTTGTGAAACCAAACATCCATTGTTTCTCATCATTCCTACACAATCCACCTGTAGCGAGCTCACCTGGATTTGATGTTGCGGACGCATCAACATTAACTTTGCAAAAGCCCCCAGGCGAAGAGTTCTATGCAATGAAAACATCATGTTTCCTAGTTGGAAGAAGCAATTGAGCCCTATCAGTGTGTTTGGATTGAGGGACCAGTAAGGGACGGGATGGGACGGGACGGGATGGGACGGGACGGGATGTCCTTTTAGTTAGTGACCCATGTTTGGATTGGAAATTAGATTTGGTCCATGGGTTTTGGACGATCAGTTTTGGTCCTTCTTAATCCTTATAAGTCCACCTTTTTTGGTACTCCAATTTGGAGTACCAACAAGAACCAACAAAGTTTTTATTTATTAAATGTTAGGTGATCCCTCGTGTTCCTTACTTTTTATATTTTAAACAATCCAAACAAGGATTGGTCCTTCCCTTCCTTTCCTTTACAAGACCCTCCTTTCCCATCCTATCTTGTCCTATACTGATCCCTCAAAAAGTTTATCCAAACACACAGTACGTGTCCTATGTTCCAACAACTCTAGCAAGCACCAATATTGGGCCATCTTTTGCTTTCTTATATTGGTTCGATACCAAAAAAAAGGTTTATTATTGTTTAATTCAAAAATATGCTTGTTGTTAATTACTATCCGTACATATTTGCATTGTGATTTGTATATTTCAATTAAGGAATGTATTTAAATTTTTAAATGAGAACCCAGCTCATGAAGTGAATTGGGCTTTTTAAATGAGAATCCAGCCCATTGAGCTAAATCAAATCAAATATGAATAATGAATTGGGCTGAAAGCCCGATTATTGTAACATTAAGAAAAAAATAAAAATTTTTGACAGCTGTGGGATTTGAACCCACGCCCTTTCGGACCAGAGCCTAAATCTGGCGCCTTAGACCACTCGGCCAAACTGTCACTTGATGTTTGTAAGATTCCCAAAATAGTTTATAACTAACAAAAAACGAGTTTGGAGCCTCGACACCAATACCAGCTAAGCAACTTTTGACTCCCATTAGCTACTAGCTAGTTTGTTTCTTACTTTGTTGTGGACTTCTGGTAACCCCCAAAGGATAATACTAGGTTTTTTTTTTTTTTTAAACAATTTAGTTTTAGTTTTCATTTTTTAGTTTTTAGAATTAGCCATCTCATATATATATATATCGGAATTTTCAATGAGCTTTTTTGATCTTAAAACAACTTGGCAGCAACCCCCTCTTTTTTTAAATTATTGCACATGATCCCGATAATAATTCTATATTATACCATTAAACAAAGAACTAATTGGACATGCATAGCTTGAATTAAAAAAAAAAAAAAATTGGACATAGCTTAATTGATTAATTTATTGGGTTGGGGTTTTTAGTTCATTTTCATTTTATAATAGTTCTCAGTCTTTAGTCTATCTTTGCAACATGGAATTTCCGATAACTTTGAATAGTTAATTAGATTTAGATCTGCCCACCTTTACATATAATAGTCTCCAAATTTCTATTAATTGCTTTATCCTCTTCCATTGTTCAGGTACCTATATGGAGTATATCTAACAATTACAAGGTTCTAAATTAATTTCTTACCCAATATTATTATACATACAAATAAAATTAAAAAGAAAACAAGTGATGTCAATGATGGTTGCATTTTTCCTACTTCATCAAAGCCATACTTGAAAATTCATTTTCATCAGTCCATTACTAAGCTTCACAATATAATGGCCACCTTTGTGGGACCTTTATGACTCCTAAGATCGATCTTCTAACTTTGAATGCCATGTGATGAGTTCCTATATCAACAGAGTGTCAAAGTCAATTATTGAATCTTAAATCTAAGTTCTATTAAAATTTAAGCAATACTATAAGATTAAATTACTAGTATCAAACTAATTACTTGTCTTTGGCTAAAAAAAAAAAAACTAATTACTTGTCCACATGTAGTTGGCTTATGGCAATTATAAGCTTATTAAGGTATAATATATTATGCTAATTTCTTGGTCTTTGAAAACAGCATGTTGGTCATGTTTACCAATAAAGCAAAGCTCTACTTTCTACCTTCTTTTCACCGCTTCCAGTACAATTGTGGTTTTGTTTAATTATTTGATTAAGGTTGTGTTTAATAGAGCGATGTGGTAGTAGTGTGATTGACACTGTTTAGTAATTGTATATATGTGATTATACTATACAGATTGGATTAGGTACTGTACAGATAAGATTATTAGAGCAACGATTGAAACGGAGTTTACATTTAAGTTTCGTTTGGACCAAAAACGGTAATGAAACGATTACAGATACACGACCTAAGTTTGTTAAATTAACCATCATGTATTGTGCTTAATAAAAGTGGTAAAAAAAGGTAAGGAAGGTGAGAAAATGTGGAACGGTTTTAAATTGGGTATACTAAAGTTGATTTATTCCCTTATTACGACTAAAGTTAAAGATTAAAGTGTGTTTTATTGCTTTAATTTCAAGTTTAATTTAAACTTCTTTATTTGTTTCTTTTATAGCTAGACCGGTGCCAGTGCGCGGTGCCCAGTGAGTAGCAAGCAAAGCAATGTTGGTCCCGAGTCCCGACCACCAAATCCAGTTGTCAAATCCAAGAAACTTTCTGATTATTGTAAAACCAATGGAAACGGTCACGTTCTTACATGCGACAATGGACCCCAATTCTCCATTTTTTTATATTGCTAATTCCAATTGGAGGGCAGCCTGGCGTTTTTACATTTTTTATTTTTATTTTTCTTCTCCATATGTATATAATTTTTCTACTTCATTCCCTAAAATACCCATGTCGGCATTTCACCAATAATATAGCCCACTACCATGGTTTCACCTTTTGCTTTGATACCTAAATTTTTCTGAACGCAATTGAGATTCTTGATGTAATCTTAAACTAATTTAGTGACGAATATAAACAACTCAATGTTTAATCATAGGAGAAGATTAATTTCTAAAATCTTTATTAAGCATAATGGACAATGCGGACACATATATGTATTTTCTAATTAAGGATGGGATTTTTCTTGTATGGGCAATTTGGTACATTCAATCATTATTATCAAATTAATTGACAAAACTAGTTTACCTCTTTAGTCATCACATGAATTCTCCAGTTTAAAATACTCATCATTAAATGCACACAATTTCTCTTCTCAGAGATCCAGCAAATATAGCTCATCCATCCTCCTCTTCTCCCTTGAACAAAATTCTTCATTCCAACAACAAAAATGAAGATTTGGGTCTCTCCAATGGCATCTCTACTCTTCATTGCAGCTTTAATATCTGCAATTTGTTCTTCATCTGAAGCAGTTGGCACTTCACAAACTTCTTTTGATGATAACTTCAGTATAATGTGGTCTGAAGAGCATTTCAAGACCTCTGAAGATGGCCAGACATGGTTCCTCTCCTTGGACAAAGAAACAGGTGAATACATATATATAGAATTTTGATACAACATTAATCCTAGGATTGATTAATTAATTACTTGTTCTTGATTAGTTATTACAATTAATGTCTTAATTCGTCTCTTTCTGTTTATAGGTTGTGGATTTCAAACCAAGCAAAGATACAGATTTGGGTGGTTTAGCATGAAACTGAAGTTGGTTGGAGGTGACTCTGCTGGTGTGGTCACAGCTTACTATGTAAGTAGTTTCAAAAATCAAAACAATATTAGTAAATCTTAATCAAAGATTATTATTATTTTTACATAATAAATAGTAGAATTCCATATTGTTCTGTTTCGATCTCGTTTTGGTTTGGAAGCTGAAGTGGAAGGGTGTTTTGCAGATGTGTTCTGAGAATGGGGCAGGGCCAGAAAGAGATGAGCTGGATTTTGAGTTCTTGGGGAATAGGAGCGGGCAGCCATATTTAATCCAGACAAACGTTTACAAGAATGGGGTTGGAAACCGTGAAATGAGGCACATGCTTTGGTTTGACCCCACTGAAGACTTCCATTCTTATTCCTTTCAATGGAATGATCACCAAATTGTGTGAGTCCACCAAAATGAACTTTTATTTTCCATGAAAAATTGGTCACTTTCACTTTAACAAATAGGCTAAAAGTTTAATTAGAGATTCGACATTTGATGGAAGTGTCAAATACGAGTCTAACATTTGAAAAATGTCAAATTGGTACCTCAATTTTTCGATTTCGGCCAATTAAATCTAAAACGAATAGGTCGGACATCTATTTGACCTTTTTTTCGGAGGTTAAATAGGTGCTCGACATATCTGTTTTGGTTTTAATTGGCTCAGATTGTATAGGTCGAATTCCTATTTGACTTTTGTACCCTTATTTAACATAATTATCACCTAAAGTCTAGCCATTGAATTTTTAGCCTAACAAATATTCACATGGTTTCCACGGTCCACCAAAAAAAAATGATTTAAGAGCTTTAATTTTGATTTTTTTGTTAATAGCAAAAACCTGAGATTGTTAATCGCTTCAAAATTGAAACTGAATTAATTTCCGTACTGAAATTTTTGTAAACAGATTTTACGTGGATAGAGTCCCCATTAGAGTGTACAAGAACAATGGTGAGAAAAACAACTTCTTTCCCAATGAGAAGCCCATGTATTTGTTCTCAAGCATATGGAACGCGGATGACTGGGCCACGAGAGGTGGGCTTGAGAAAACCAACTGGAAAAAAGCCCCATTCGTGTCGGCTTACAAGGACTTCAGCGTCGATGGGTGCCAATGGGAAGACCCATACCCTACTTGCGTATCAACAACCACCAAGAATTGGTGGGATCAATATGAAGCTTGGCATTTATCTGATTCTCAAAAGATGGATTACGCTTGGGTGCAGAGAAACCTTGTTATTTATGATTATTGCAAGGATTATGAACGGTTTCCTAAATTGCCCGTTGAGTGTTCATTGAGTCCATGGGAGTAAGGGGTTAACTAGTGAGGAAATTTTGTATGCAATTGTTTATTTTTTTTTTAATTTTAATAATTAATTTAAAGTATGTAATTTTGTCCCATTATTTTGTTTTTAATAATTAGATGTTCATATAATTATTATATAATAATAATTTAATTTTATTTATTCAATTATTTATATAATTATATACATATACATATATAGCATATCTTACCAAAGCTAAACTATAGGAGGAATGAGAAACAAGTCAAGTAGCATATGTTTTAGCAAGAAAGGCGGTAGAAACTAGAGCTTCTAAAGAATTTCAACCAAGACTTTCATAGATGATCTTAATAGGGTTAGTCTTGCTACTATATGTAGTAGGTTAAAATACGACATGTCCGTGTACTTACAAGAAAAACTCAATTTGATCCATGTACTAAAAAAGCGATCGATTTAGTCCATGAACTAATAGGTTTGGGTCAATTGAGTCCCTTTACTTGCGAAATTAGTCCCTGTTGCATTCTGTCATGATTAGTACAAGAAAGAATAATATTTAAAGATTTATGAATCATTTATGAGACATGTCAAAAGGCCAATATTTTGGCCATAGAGGCAGATGGATGAAGTTGTAGCTCCACCAATAAATACCAAAAACGATAGAAGGCAAACCGAGAGGAGAAGGGAAGCTCATCAAGGTCGGAAACCCTTTGACGGGATTAAATTTTGCAAGAAAGGGACTAAATTGACCCAAACTTGTAAGTACATGGACTAAATTGATCGTTTTTAAGGGACCAATTTGACTTTTCTTGTAAGTACAAGGACCTGCCGAATATTAAAGCCGGAGTATCCCGTTTATAAAAATAAATAATATATTCTACTATTTTGTGCAAAAAAAATAAAATAAAAAGAAAACTAGGAGAAACAAGTGGCGCAACGCAATCTAAGATATCCGTGTGACATAAATTCAACCATCTTAAATTTACTTTCAAGTTTGAAGGCTCTCTCTACGTTGTCTATCTTTCACTACTTAGTACTCCCTCCGTGCCAAAATAACTGTCGTTTTTTGGAACGGAGGAAGTACTCTATATATTTAACATACACAATGATTATATACATACACACCATCCCAAGTATTGATATATTATTCAATACAATATAATTTTTAAACAATTTATGATTACAAGTACTGACAGCCATAAACAAGTCATCGAATCTTTTACCATGGAGAATTTGATCGGCAAGAGTGCTTTGTACGTACATATTCGAATACCAGCCAACATCCTTCCTTTAGGTCCACATAGCCAACAAGATGGACGATAATATCGTGGGAAGGAATATTGTCAAAAAATTGCTTCTCATGCTGAAAAAAAAAATCATTAATTTACATATGTCATCCAGCCATATACAATCCTAAAAAGCTAAACATTAAACAATAGACCAACCTCCTAAATCTAAATGTTTTTATAGTCCATTATTTTGACAGCAACCTTTGTACCGCCAATATCACCTCTATAAACTATTGCAAAGCCTCCGGAGCCTATTTCTTTTGCCCTATCAGTAGTGCATATGCCAACATTTTATCCCAACCCATATGTTTTCCCATCATACAACAATAACAATGGAAATGACTTTATAATTTGCTGGTTAAATGTCTCGAATTAATGATGTTTTTTCGGTCCCTAACATAGCAGAAGAGATAGATTTCATTAATGAATTAACTGAATATATACACGAGATAGTCTTAACCATAGGAAAATTAGGGTTTACAGAGTTCGTTTCCAAAAAACAAAAACACAAACACACAAACATAGGAAATTAGGGTTTAAAATTTGGGGTAGGGTTTGAGATTTGGGGAGGTTTTAGGGTTTTTAGGAAATTGATAGTCGGGTAGCGCCATATTTCGACGGTGGCCCAAAAAGATTAGAAGCGGGGGTGCTAAAAGAAGGAAGGCGGCCGTTCCAGAGGAAAAGAAGAGGAGGGGAAAGTAAAAAAGAAAACCAAGAAACAAAAATTAGAAGAAAAGTATACTGACATGAAAGAGGTACGAAGAAACGTATTTCAAAGTATACCTACCATATTATGGCACATGATTTTTTTTTTCCTTTTTCAATGATTGTATACATGATTTAGTTGTAATTCTTTTTAGAGAGTAAAGCTTGGTAACTTTCATTAAGAAACATCATGATTACAAAAACGCTCCAGAAGGCTTAGTTTACAATTGGCTATATAGCCCCTTTGCCCTCTGAACTTTGCAAATTTAGGCCAGATTGTCCCATAAACTTTAAATTGTGCCACTTTACCCCCTGAATTTGTAAAATCAGGTCAATCCCCCCTTCACTTCATTGATTCTGTTAAGTCCCATAAAATTTGCTGACATGTCAAACTTATGATGACGTGGCACTTCCACGTCAGCGCATATATGGTCCCCACATGACCCTAAATGCTAGGGTAGGGCCCACATGAGAGTTGACGTGGAAATGCCATATCAACAAGAGTTTGCCACGTCAGCGAATTTTATGGGACTTAACGGAATCCGTTAGTCAACCGTCAAATCAGGGGTAAGTTGGTCTAATTTTACAAATTCAAGGGGCAAAGTGGCACAATTTAAAGTTCAGGGGGCAATCTGGCCTAAATTTGCAAAGTTCAGGGGCCAAAAGGGCAATTTAGCCGTTTACAATTTAAATATAATGATACAATATATTACACAAGGAGCCCAGAACAATTAAAAAAATCATTTAAAAATAAATCAAAAAGCATTCATATAAACAATTTATTTTCTAATATAAAAAAAAACCTAAAATAATCCCTTTTTGGAATGAAAATTGAATTAAGTATGGATGTGAATGGACCATGGGCCTGGCACAATTGGACTGCATCTATAGCAAAGATCTTCACCTATTAAACCTTCTGGTTAGACTTGTTGGGCTCCCTTCCTCGTTTTTTGCCCCAAAAAAAAAGACTTGTTGGGCTCCCAATATTTAATGAAGCCCATCTTGTCACCGCTAGTTTAATATCAGCTGCAATTAACAGCCGAAGGAAGGGGTATTTACGTCGTTATACCGTAAACTTTCATAAGAGTCTTGTCTCAACAGGTCAGGTCTTCGATCTTCGTTAGGGTTCCGATTTCCAAACAAAGGAAAAGAGTTGCAGAGCAAAGCAACCAACTGCAATGGTGTGCGAGAAGTGTAAGTTTATTTTTTGAGCAATTAATCTATTTTTTTAATCATTTGGGGTTTATAATTGTGATCATAGAATATAATATTACAATTTTAAAGACGAGTTAATTCGATTTGCAGGCCAGAAGAAGTTGTCGAAGGTGATTGTGCCGGATAAGTGGAAAGAAGGCGCCAGCAACACTACCGAGAGTGGTGGCCGGAAAATAAACGAGAATAAACTCCTCTCAAAAAAGCACAGGTCTTTTTTCCCCCTTTACCTTTCCCTGTTCAATCTCTTAAATTTTGTTTACTATTTTGCAAAACACGATCTTCCTTACCAATTAGGGTTTTCTTTTTTCTTTTAAAAGATATATTGTTTTGGGTAGTACCAATACTTGTGAATTAGATGATTCTTATAAGAATTGGCTTGATTATTGCTGTAAATTATCGTTGATGCTTGCAAGTTTGGGATTCATTTGTTGATTTTGGAACGTTATAGTAGTAATTAGTGAGATAATACATGGTAGAAGGGTAGTTGCATAGTGGTTAAAAGATTTTATTCCAGTGCTAGTTTTCAACCTTCTCTATGTCACAAAAGACAATGCTCAATTGCTCATAAACACGAGTAAATTAGCGTTTTAGCTTTGTTTTGTTCAATCCCTTGTTGCTTCCTGTGTTTGATTTAGGGCTCCTTTCTACAATTCTGATTTAATCTGCACTGCTTTCTTTCGGGTCAAATTTTATCCCTTGTTTGCATACGTGATTCTGGATGATTGTGTTGGATTGTATGGTCGGTATTCCTGAATTTTGATTTGGAAATTTACCACTGCACTGCTTTCTTTCGGGTCAAATCTTATTCCTTGTTTGCATATGTGATTCTGGATAATTGTGTTGCATTGTATTTTCTGTATCCCTAAATTTTGATTTGGAAATTTATCATTTTCAGGTGGACTCCTTATGGGAATACTAAGTGCATGATTTGCAAGCAACAAGTGCACCAAGATGGCAAGTACTGTCACACTTGTGCATATTCTAAAGGTAAAATCATTTGATGTTACTCACTCTTGACTTTGATTGATTGATTTAAATAGTTAATTGTTGTGTCTTCTGATACATGTTGTGTTGTTTTTTCTGCAGGGGTATGTGCAATGTGTGGTAAGCAGGTGCTTGACACCAAGTTGTACAAGCAGAGCAACGTATAACTTGGAGTGGGTATTAGTTTTCTTCAAGTAGATATTATAGTTGCTGTTTGTAATTGAAAACTAACCGGCATGGTAGCAGATTCCGTAAAAGAATCTTAAGCTGCTAAATGTGTATGCATATGTTTGGAGTCTTCTTTCTTAATCTTTTGTACTCTTTTCCTTTCACTAACTTGCAACGAGAAATCATGTTTATGAATGGAGTAATATTGAAGTAGTAATAAACTTGTTGGCTTCATTATGTTTATTAGCGTAATGTACTACTTGTAGATATCTTGGTTATCTTATATTTTTGATGTTGATGTGCGTAAATTTTGTTGATGATGGTGAAATAAGTTGTGCTGGTCTATACTCTATAGTCTTTGCCCAGTTTTGTTTCTAAATGGTGAAAGGAGAAGTGATTTGCGACCGTTTTTAGTTATGGGTAAATACTCAAAATTAAAATAGGAACTGATATACATTCTTGGCTAATAAAAGTAGGCTACAGACAAAAAGTGATGAAAGTCCAACGCTACGCATTCTTGGCTAATAGGGCATGTTCCAATTTTTCAAATGAGTTGAACCACTTTGTATCTTCTTGAGTCTCGACCTGTTGTTGGATGCTACAAGCTCTTTTGACTGTCATTGGCATCACGATGACTTTCTTCTGGCAGAGTGAAGTACGGTTAAGGCTTTTTCTGACCATAGTTTATCATTGACTTGTCGAGTGCCTGGTGTTCCAGTAATATTCAATTTCCGCCGCTGTCCTTCCAGGGATTCTCCCGGCAATTAGCTCCCACCTGATAATGAATAGTATTGAATACTTACAGAAGTTTTAGGCCTTTCTTAACAGAAGAAAAACATAACAAGTGAAAGCAAAGAATCTTAACCTCTCTCCAACCAGATGATACATCCTAATTATAAGTGCTTCTTCATCTTCAGAGAATTTAAGCTTTGATTCTTCACTTGTTTCCTCTGAACAAAAATGCAGGAAAGTTGTTTAGGTTTGAATAATCCATAACTCAAACTTAATGAACATTTATCCAAAACCCCCCAAAAAAACCAGTGGAGCTAAGTTAAAAACTGCAGCCAGCAGCCCATACATACCAAAGCATCAATTAAGAAAAGTTACCAGAAATAGTAACTCTTTACAGAATCAGCATTGCCTATGTATGAAAACAGAATAGAATTTTTGCAGATCTGTTGGAAAAGTATATCAGTACCTTGAGAGTCCACGAAATTACCATCAGAAGAAGAATGTTGAGAGTCAGCCATATGAACTATGAAAATAGTTGAAGCCTAGAGAGAAGGAGATCAGCAAAAGGGGATTGTTAATTGGTTTAAGCAATGCAGGGGGGCTTAAATAATGTTGAGAATTAAAAATAAGTAAGAATGGTGGTTGATGGGTAGTTGAGTCACTTGTGAATAGATTCTCAGTCTATCTTTTCTTTTAATGTACATATGAAACTTGAGGAAGAACCCAAGTAAATGACTGTTGGGCAAGTATTTATCTTTGGATCAAAAAGGAGCTTTTACATTGTGGCTCTAAATCTAGTAATCCAGTGGGACAGCACAGATTCCTCATGATTAGCATCAAAATTTTACTTAAATGTGCAAAATGTTCCAATCATCTCTCACTTTTTTAGGGTTCAATGGATTTGTTACATGATTTGAAAACCTGTTCAATTGTCTCTGCTCTCTCACGGATGAACTTCAAACGTGAATCAGTTCTTGAAATGTGAACAGAAAACCGTATTATTTTCATTGGATAGTTAACATGTGGACTAGTTCTAGAAGACAGCTATATGAGAACAGAACAAAATTCAAGACAGCTATGGTTGGTGAATCTTTTCAAAAGCTAATTATGCCAACATATTGAAGAAGCTGATACGATTTAGATCATTTTACACTGATTTAGATCATATAAAGTATAAAGCCAAAGTGTTTTTAAAGGAAGGTAAACGAGTTTCTTGTGACGATTCTTGATGAGCCAAACTGGGATTAGTCAATTTAACATTGAATTAAGCATAAAAGTGCTTTGTTGAAAATCAACTTATAGCTAATGAGTGATTAAGCTGAGGAAATTAACTCAATTCCTGCTACCGTAAGGTCTTTGTTTGTACATTGTAGCCTTTCTTTTGTCATGTAAGGCGCCAGTGCCAGAAAGGTCTGCATTCCCTTCCCAACTCAATTCTGATTTCTCATTTTTTTCTTTTCAAAGAAAACTACTCTTCTCTCCCTGTCTCCCGGTGACCCCTTTCTCTACAGTTTCTCCTCGGTTTCCCAAAATCACACAAACCAAATGGTGAAAAGAAAAAGAGACTGAGGAAAAAAGAAACACCAAAAATTTGAGTTCAATCCGAGATGGTTGAACATGGGTAGCGAAAACCGAGATGCCCTACGGATGACATGGAACGTTTGGCCAAGAACGAAATAATAAGCTAGAAAGTGTGTCATTTCGTTGGCCACTTGCATCGCTCCGATCTGCTCGAACGATGAGATCCTAGAGCTCCCTTACGCTTCTCTACAATTCGAGAAAAAGTCATGTTCCGTCGCCGCCAATCCCTACACTGACGTTAATTTCACCAAAAAGGTGTGCATTCCCTTCTCAGCTCAATTCTGATTTCTCACTTTTTTTCTATTAAAAAAAAACTACTCTTCTCTCCCTGTCTCCCGGTGACACCATTCTCTACAGTTTCTCCTCGGTCTCCCAAAATCAGACAAACCAAATGGTGAAAAGAAAAAGAGACTGAGGAAAAAAGAAACCCCAAAAATTTGAGTTCAATCCGAGATGGTTGAACATGGGTAGCGAAAACCGAGATGCCCTACGGATGACTAGAACGTTTGGCCAAGAACGAAAGAAAAAGCTAGCAAGTGTCTCACTTCGTTGGCCACTTGCATCGCTCCGATCTGCTCGAACGATGAGATCCTAGAGCTCCCTTACCCTCCTCTACAATGCGAGAAAAAGTCATGTTCTGCCGCCGCCAATCCCTACACTGACGTTAATTTCACCAAAAAGGTATGCATTCCCTTCTCAGCTTATTTCTGATTTCTCACTTTTTTTTCTATTAAAAAAAAACTACTCTTCTCTCCTTGTCTCCCGGTGACCCTCATTCTCTACAGTTTCTCCTCGGTCTCCCAAAATCACACAAACCAAATGGTGAAAAGAAAAAGAGACTGAGGAAAAAAGAAACACCAAAAATTTGAGTTCAATCCGAGATGGTTGAACATGGGTAGCGAAAACCGAGATGCCCTACGGATGACATGGAACGTTTGGCCAAGAACGAAATAATAAGCTAGAAAGTGTGTCATTTCGTTGGCCACTTGCATCGCTCCGATCTGCTCGAACGATGAGATCCTAGAGCTCCCTTACCCTCCTCTACAATGCGAGAAAAAGTCATGTTCTGCCGCTGCCAATCCCTACACTGACGTCAATTTCACCAAAAAGATATGCATTCCCTTCGCAGCTCAATTCTGATTTCTCACTTTTTGTCTATTAAAAAAAACTACGATTCTCTCCTTGTCTCCCAGTGAACCCCATTCTCTACAGTTTCTCCTCGGTCTCCCAAAATCAGACAAACCAAATGGTGAAAAGAAAAAGAGACTCAAGAAAAAAGTAATCCCAAAAATTTCAGTTCAATCCGAGATGGTTGAACATTGGTAGCAAAAACCGAGATGCCCTACGGATGACATAGAACGTTTGGCCAAGAACGAAAGAAAAAGCTAGCAAGTGTCTCACTTCGTTGGCCACTTGCAT
>AWUE01020869.1:0-121932 GCA_001974825.2 Corchorus olitorius | reverse complement strand
GAGGAAAAAAGAAACACGAAAATTTGAGTTCAATCCGAGATGGTTGAACATGGGTAGCGAAAACCGAGATGCCCTACGGATGACATGGAACGTTTAGCGAAGAACGAAAGAAAAAGCTAGCAAGCGTCTCACTTCTTTGGCCACTTGCATCGCTCCGATCTGTTCGAACAATGAGATCCTAGAGCTCCCTTACCCTCCTCTACAATACGAGAAAAAGTCATGTTCTGCCGCCGCCAATCCCTACACTGACGTTAATTTCACCAAAAAGGTATGCATTCCCTTCTCAGCTTATTTCTGATTTCTCACTTTTTTTTCTATTAAAAAAAAACTACTCTTCTCTCCTTGTCTCCCGGTGACCCTCATTCTCTACAGTTTCTCCTCGGTCTCCCAAAATCAGACAAACCAAATGGTGAAAAGAAAAAGAGACTCAAGAAAAAAGTAATCCCAAAAATTTGAGTTCAATCCGAGATGGTTGAACATAGGGAGCGAAAACCGAGATGCCCTACGGATACCATAGAACGTTTGGCCAAGAACGAAAGAAAAAGCTAGCAAGTGTCTCACTTCGTTGGCCACTTGCATCGCTCCGATCTGCTCGAACGATGAGATCCTAGAGCTCCCTTACCCTCCTCTACAATACGAGAAAAAGTCATGTTCTGCCACCGCCAATCCCTACACTGACGTTAATTTCACCAAAAAGGTATGCATTCCCTTCTCAGCTCAATTCTGATTTCTCACTTTTTTTCTATTAAAAAAAACTACTCTTCTCTCCTTGTCTCCCGGTGACCCCATTCTCTACAGTTTCTCCTCGGTCTCCCAAAATCAGACAAACCAAATGGTGAAAAGAAAAAGAGACTGAGGAAAAAAGAAACCCCCGAAATTTGAGTTCAATCCGAGATGGTTGAACATGGGTAGCGAAAACCGAGATGCCCTACGGATGACAAGGAACGTTTGGCCAAGAACGAAAGAAGAAGCTAGAAAGTGTGTCATTTCGTTGGCCACTTGCATCGCTCCGATCTGCTCGAACGATGAGATCCTAGAGCTCCCTTACGCTCCTCTACAATGCGAGAAAAAGTCATGTTCCGCCGCCGCCAATCCCTACACTGACGTTAATTTCACCAAAAAGATCTGCATTCCCTTCGCAGCTCAATTCTGATTTCTCACTTTTTTTCTTTTCAAAGAAAACTACTTTTCTCTCCTTGTCTCCCGGTGACCCCTTTCTCTACAGTTTCTCCTCGGTCTTCCAAAATCAGACAAACCAAATGGTGAAAAGAAAAAGAGACTCAAGAAAAAAGTAATCCCAAAAATTTGAGTTCAATCCGAGATGGTTGAACATGGGTAGTGAAAATCGAGATGCCCTACGGATGACTTGGAACGTTTGACCAAGAACGAAAGAAGAAGCTAGCAAGTGTGTCATTTCGTTGGCCACTTGCATCGCTCCGATCTGCTCGAACGATGAGATCCTATAGCTCCCTTACGCTCCTCTACAATACGAGATAAAGTCATGTTCTGCCGCTGCCAATCCTTACATTGACGTTAATTTCACCAAAAAGGTCTGCATTCCCTTCTCAGCTCAATTCTAATTTCTCACTTTTTTTCTATTAAAAAAAATTACTCTTCTCTCCCTGTCTCCCGGTGACCCCATTCACAGTTTTAATCAGTTCCATGCCTACTTAACAAGATTGGAATTCTCAATATCCAAGCCCCTTAAAGGTTACATTTAGCTAAAAGTTAGTGGTACCATTTTTGATTGCTTGGATGAAAGCAACCCCCACAATAAAGCATCAGTCCATCTAAAGGAAACAATGATTGAATAGCTTATCCATTAAGATTCTTTTGCAACAGAGTGTTGTTAATCTCATCTCTTAAGAATATTCAATTCTCAACAAGATGCTAAACCAGAGCACACAAGAAAGGCATTGAATTTGAGACCGCAAATTCAAATTTGACATTAATTTTGATTTGGGCTTGCCAGAAATTTTGACATTAATTTTTGTAGTACTCCACGTCGTTATATCTGCATAGAGATTAGATAAGAAAACTTCAAGCATTGAGGGCTGCAATCATCAATAGTAAAGCATTGAAACCATTGTCCTTACAAGTACAAAACTGAAGTTTCCTATGGCCTAAAAGTAACAGCAATAGTTTAATTGCTTTCATCAAACCTTTCATGATGCAAGAAAATTCCCAATTTTCAAAATCTGGAATAATTCAATGTTCTAGTTAATTGTACCAGTAAACATTCATAATGCTGGAAATGAAGACAATGAAAACTAAAGAACAAATCTGCTATGACAAGCAACAGAGTACCTAATTATATTTCTAAATTCAATGGATAGAGGAAAGGCTAAGTTGTAGTAAACCAGATTTTTATGCTGCTAGGACCAGAGGAGAAGCAATGATTGAATAGCTTATCCATTAAGATTCTTTTGCAACAGAGCTAGCATCCATGGAGGTGGGGCTAAACAAAGTTCAATCCTTTACAAATTCCAGATGCAAAAATGGCGACTTTATCATCTTTCTGAAACGCAACTAACATCAGAGAACACAAGACAAACAAATTTGAGAATGAAAATTAAGAATAATAATCAAGGAACAGAGAATTGCGGCAAATTTGCAAATTTTATTTAAGATGAACCATTACATAACACAAGGAAAGGTAAAGGAAAGGTAAAGACAGAGAGACTAAAATTATTTAAAAGGCCTAACACAGGGCCTGACATCACAATTCTTCACATAAATCATAAATCCAGAAATCATGCAGGGAGCTTAGAAACCACCACGGAGACGCAAGACAAGGTGGAGAGTGGACTCCTTCTGAATGTTGTAATCAGCAAGGGTCCTTCCATCTTCCAATTGCTTCCCAGCGAAAATCAACCTTTGCTGGTCTGGAGGAATCCCTTCCTTGTCTTGAATTTTGGCCTTAACGTTATCAATTGTATCCGAGCTTTCCACCTCCAAAGTGATGGTCTTTCCGGTCAAAGTCTTGACAAAAATCTGCATCCCACCACGAAGCCTCAAGACAAGATGAAGGGTGGATTCCTTCTGGATGTTGTAATCGGCCAAAGTTCGGCCGTCCTCGAGTTGCTTCCCGGCAAAGATAAGCCTCTGCTGGTCTGGGGGGATCCCCTCCTTGTCTTGGATCTTGGCCTTGACGTTGTCGATCGTGTCGGAGCTCTCGACTTCCAAGGTGATGGTTTTTCCGGTAAGGGTTTTGACAAAGATCTGCATACCACCACGGAGACGGAGGACAAGGTGGAGGGTGGACTCCTTCTGGATGTTGTAATCGGCCAAGGTTCGGCCGTCCTCGAGTTGTTTTCCGGCGAAGATGAGACGCTGTTGGTCTGGGGGAATTCCCTCCTTGTCTTGGATCTTGGCCTTGACGTTGTCGATGGTGTCGGAGCTCTCGACTTCCAAGGTTATGGTCTTGCCGGTCAAGGTTTTGACGAAGATTTGCATGCCACCACGGAGACGGAGGACAAGGTGGAGGGTTGACTCCTTCTGGATGTTATAATCGGCCAAGGTTCGGCCGTCCTCGAGTTGCTTCCCGGCGAAGATCAGACGCTGCTGATCTGGAGGGATTCCCTCCTTGTCTTGAATCTTAGCCTTAACATTATCGATGGTATCGGAACTCTCGACCTCGAGAGTGATGGTCTTGCCGGTGAGGGTCTTGACGAAGATCTGCATCTTGTTTGGTTGGCTGAAAAATCGATGAGAGGAAAAGCAGAGAAGAGAATTCTAATCGTTTTGGGATGAGAAAACAAGGAGATTAGGGTCTTCATTTATAGCAAAACAGCCGAAGTAGTAACGAATCAGATTTCGACACGTATGAATAATGAGGTGTCTTGTTTGCTTTAGAATTGACACGGTGAACGTTAATTTGTCAGTGCGGCATTGGGATTAGAATTACGATAATGACGAGGCTAAGTAAGCGGTGGGGTCGCGTAACGTTAAGTTTTTCTCTTAAACGGTGTTAGGTGACCGGCCTTTATCATCTAAAGGTGAAGTCGGTCAATGAACGTCGTTATATTTGACGGATTTGGAGCCGTTAGGAGCGGAATGGGCCCGACGTCATTATCGTTAGGCCTATCTATGGGGATTTTTTTTTCTATTTTCTTGCAAGTTGGTGGGGATTTATTAGTAATTAATTAAATCTGGGGTAGTTGGTGGACTTGCCTTTGTTCTGAAGCCGCTGATTTAATTTGAAGGATCACAAGTTGAATGTGGTGGTATCTAATTGCGTCTTTATTCATAGCACTTTAGGAGAAAGAAAGGAAAATTCAAATTTGTTTACTTCTCCCTTCTGAGATGTGAAAGTAAGGAGATAAGGACCTTTATGGGCAATGGGGGCTTTCTTGAATCTAAATTTATATTTGGGCTTCAAACCAGCATTCCCCAACCCAATTGACTTGCAAGCCTAAATCTTTCTTGGGTTTAACTTAAAAGTTGAATGATGACCAATGACCAATTCATAGTCCAAAATCAGATGAATTGAGGTACATAAGCCTACCTTAAATTAGTCTAGGACTCTTCAATAGCTAGGTGGAAAACAACGGAACAATGTTAATCAATGATCAATATATTGGAAAAAGGATCTCTATGTGTAATGTGTTAGTGTTAGGGGTTTAATTTTCTCAAAAACATAAAGTTTTGTTATTGATAATTTGAAATGTGGAGAGGGAAATTAAGGGAAAGCTAAGCAATCATATGAACATTGTATTCATTCTATGCATAATCATTAGCCTTCATCAATTCACAAGAGTAGAATTCTATTACTTCTTCTGCAAAGTCTTTGAAAACTATTGTTTGGAAAATTTTGGTGGGATCAATATTATTTTGACTGTTTTGCGCTTGAAAAGTAATGTTAAATAAGTATCCAGGTCCCCTATCATGGGAATTTGTGCTGTCTATCTTCAAAAACTTATATTTGGTATCTTGGGAGGAAAGAAACCTTAATTAGAATTGTTTTATATAATAGATTTGGATAAAATTATGTAAGGAAAAAAAATGAAAAAAGAAGAACTATGATCTTACATGGTTCTTATTGAATGAATCAATGGCCAGAACACAGAGAGGGTGGAGATCAAGCACCTTAAAACCTTCTTCATCTTCTTCATCCCATATGGTTTGGGATGATCTTATTCCACAAATAACAGAAGGAACCCCTGCAATTTTTATTCAAAAGAATTTTTATTCAAAAGATTAGATTTAGGAATCAAGGAGGCATCAAACAAACCAAAAACCAAAAATGAAACTATTCCAAATACATACAACAAATCATAATCCAAATAAAACTATTCGAACATGATAATACCAATGGTTTAACAACGTTCAGAGACATGTCACTTGTTTCCATTGTAGTACTTCTTTTACGCTTGACTCCTCTTCTATTACGTACAATATCTTTCAGATGAGACATGATTGACAGAGGAAGAGAAATCAACAGTTGCTCACAGCAAGGAATTGATCTGGATTGGCTTTGGTTACAAAAGCCAATGTTAGTTACTAGAGTGAGTGATCAAAATTGAATGACACTGCATTAAAATTTAAATCTTTGTTCTATCAAAAACAATTTGCATAACTTTATGATCCAAATTGAATGACACTGCATTACACAAGAAATATAGCTGACAACATAGGAAAAAACACATAGGAAAGTGGAAGGAAAGCATACAAAATAAACATAACTTTATGATCGAGAATAAGATATGCTGAGAAAGAAAGCCTTTTCATGTTTCAAAAAAAAAACCACATGAACACAGATGAAATCCAGACAAGAATGGTGAAAAGAAATAGAGGAATTAGGGAGGGTAAGCATACAACTTGAAGCTGAAAAACATCTATCATATTTAAAAACCAAAATTGGCAAAAAAAAAAAATCAAAAGTTAATCCCATATAAAACCCAGCGCACAAAACCCTAGCTTTTAGAAAAATTGTTTCGTAACAAAATCAAAGCAATTGAAGGAAAACCTAAATCCCTGAGAATAATAATAAGATAAAAGAAAATAAAAATTTAGGGATTTTACCTTCGCTGATCGATTAAACAAAGCAAATCGATTACCAATCTCTACTCAGATCCTAGAAAGAAAAGAAAAGAAAAAAAAAACAACGCATCAGTATATATAGGAAACGAAATCAAAAGAATCACAGTTTCATAGATTTAAAGAATAAACAAATCGATAAAAACATAAATACTTACAAGAATATCGAAAATTCAAGAGGAGGAAGATATAGTGTGTGCTTTTATAGGGGCGATCCCTATAGGCGGTGTGAGATTTCCTGGTAATACTTGATAAAAAAAAAACATACTGATCAAGTTAAAACGAACGACTTTGATTAATCCTAACATGCCAAGGATCGAATAATATTGGTATTTCCCTTTAGGAAAAAAAAAAAAAAAAAAAAAAAAAGAGTAAACTTACCAAGAATTGAAGCTAATTGAAATGGGCCAGCAGCTTCTGATCTTGGGGTACTCTCTTTCTGTCCATGCATCTATTGACCTGTACCATTGGCCTTATGACTAGTGCTAAATTCCAAAATAAGCTATAATTTGCTTTATGGGCAATTAATGTTTTTGGTCATCCTCTTTGGAACTTTTGATTCATTAATTCTCTGCTTTTACGCTTGATGACAATGACCATTATTTTTCAATCTTTTTGGGTAGGCGTACCTTAATTGGTTTTTACTCTGCTACGTCCACACAGTTCATAATTCCCATTGCTATTCTTCATTTTTGCCTTTTGTATAAGGGTGAACGAAAGAGAACAAGCTTTTAGGATGGCCAGTAGATCCTCCTTAGCCCAAATTAACACCAAGTTGATTGCAGATTTCATGGCCTACGAACATGAAATCAGCAATATTTGAAGATGAATTGGATCCCATTGTACATGTGTAGATATAATTATGTGGTGGCAAGGGAAGAGTGGAGAAGAGTTTCAGAAGAGTATATTGGTGACAAGAACAAGAAATGGGAGATAGCAACAAGAGCCAATGTCTGCAATGGCAAACCAGAGGTTGGATTCAATAGTTATGCCTCATCCAGTTGTCGAGGAACATTTAAGGATTTCTGAGTTTAGTTTTTACTTTGTAATTTCGATTCTCAAGTCTGAAATAATGCAGCTATGAAGAGATGGAAGGCAATGTGCGCCTGCGGCCTCCAGCAACTTAGAATGATGCTTATAAAAAAACCATGACCGAGGGAGTGAAAGAAGAAATTAAGAATGTAATATTGTAATTAAATAAGCTGATGTCATGAACTTTTAGTTCAATGAACGAATATCAGTTATTTGTGGCATATGATTACTATTCAGATTAGAATTTTGTCCACCATTATCAACTTCAAAATCAAAACAAACAACGAGAAAAAAAAACAAAAAAAAAAAAACCGACGCAGCGAAGTCGTGGGCAAAACTACTAGTATGGAATATAAACAAGCAATAATTTTAAAAAAAAAAACTAATCAAACTAATTAAAGAGCAAAATAAACATATAATTCCATTCCACCTGAAAATTATCACACCCACACCCTCCTCAATAATTGTTTGAATTTTTTTTCATAAGATAACGAACTAAATCGAATTATAAATCGAGTAGATAATTAAAAATAAGCGACCAAGGACCTACCAAATGTCCACATGGCAACCCATGAAAGCCCCAAAAGTGCCTCATGGCAATCATGAGAGCCTTTTGCGCAGAAAATCATATATTGAAAATTCGATATTATTATCATATTTCTTTAAATCACCATAGATGTACGGAAAACAAATATTCCATTTCAACAAAAAATGTCCTCCAATCTTGATGTCTCTATTAATCCTTACGTACCCATTATCTCCCCAACCTAATCCCCATGAATTTTTCAGAAGCCAGTAATTCTTTCCAATTTCATCAATTCAATAACCAACTAAGAGGATAGCATGAGAAATACCGGGCAAATTATCATATTCATCTTTGCTTGGTCCTTCATAAATTGTACCCTACATTCAAAGAGCAATTATTGATTAGATGAACTTGGTAAAAAAAAATGAGATGAACTATATACATGAAAATTATTTGAATAACATGCTAGATATTATTATTTTGCGAGAGATGATAAATATACAAATTATAATATAAATAAAATTATTAAAGGTATAATAGTTGAATATATGATGATTGGATTGGGTTACAATTTGATTTCTTTTGTTTTTAAATATGGAAAATATAATTGTACTAAATATTAAACTATTAAACTAGTCTATACGCATATATATATATATATATTAATTAGTATTTAGTATTTATATAGATATAAGTAAATGAGAGATAATATATACTTACAGCCCTATATTTCCAAAGAGAGGGATAACAATCAATACAAGCGATCACTGGATACTTGTTGAAATGTATAATGATATGATCTCTCTTCTCCACAGGAATGGTTCTGTAACCAAAAATTGATACCCCTAAATGATTATTTTCCTGGAACAGATAGATCACGTTATATATATATAATAGTTCAAAATTTAGTACTTACAAAAGTGCGAGGGGTTTGTTTATATCCAACAAATTGATAAACATCTGAACTATAAACTTCATTTCTTGACCACCATTCATAGGCCTGTTGACAAATATAAGGAAAGTCGATAGGGTTCTCAGGGTCGCTAGGAAACAAGTATGGGCAGTGATCAATTAGATTTTGTGGAGATAATAGAGACCGTGATCTTTCGAGTGAATATATCATGTACTGTGCTTCAACAGCGTCAACTACTGCCATTGCCCAAGAACAACCTTAAGAAAAGATATATTTATTAATTAACAAGGAAAAAAGTTTAACATAAACATATACTTGAATTAACAAAATCCACCAAACTCAATCCTTGAACATGAGTAATTTTTTTAAATGTATAAACCAGTGCACATTAATTTAAATTTACTTACCATAACCTCCTTGGTCTTTGACTGGACTTAATACACCGATATCTTTCCAATCAAAATTAGGTGATACACAATAATGTGGTATGGTGACTGCGTTGACCTACAATAAAGTAATAAATTATATATTGAGTAAGCCACATATATGCTACACACACAAATATATATATATATATATATATATATTATAGACACACATGTTCTAAAAGAAATATTTTAGATGAGGAAAGCAAACGTTTTGGGAAGGGGAGGGATCGAATGCTGCTGAGAGTACAAAGAGTATGGTCATATAGTATTATAGTGTGTGCTTTTTATAGGGGCCATCCCTATAGCCTATAGGCGGTGTGAGATTTCCTGGTAAGACTTGGATAAAAAAACATACTGATAATAGGATAAAACCAAAGACCGACCCATGGCTAATTGGTTTCTTGTTTCTTGTTTGGGGTGCTCTCTTTCGCTTCCTGTACCATTGGCCTTATGACTAGTGCTAATTAATCAGTAGGCAGAGCTTCGAAAATGGGCAGAGATCAAGATTTTGTGACTATTGTTACTGCGCTATCTGACTTTTGTGCCTATTTGGTGGCTTTGGCTTCAACATTGTAATATCACACAGCTAATATTTTTGATCGGGTAGTCAATGAAGCAAGAAAACTTCTCGACGGATGCGAGTCAGAGAATCACAAAGTACGAAAAGCTGATGAATTTGTGTCAAGGATCAGAGGTAATCTTTAATGAACAAGTGACAAGAACAAGAAATGGGAAACCAGGGGTTGGATTCAATACTTATGGCTCATCCAGTTGTCTGAGTTTAATTAATTTTTACTTCGTAATTTGGATTCTCAAGTCTGAAATATGATTTTCATGTGCAGCTATGGAGAGATGGAAGGAAATGTGCGCCTGCTGCCTCCAGCACATGACTGAGGAATTGAAAGAAGAAACTAAGAATGTAATATTTTTGTAATGAACTTTTAGTTCAATGAATGAAAATCAGTGGCATATGATTACTATTCAAATTAGCATTTTGTCCACCATTATCAACTTCAAAACAAACAACAGAAAGAGACAAAACCGAAAACAACTAATCAAACTAATTAAAGAGCAAAATAAAAAATTTTCGCCTAACATATAATTATATTCCACCGTGAAAATTATCACACCCTCCATAATTGTTTGCATGGTGGGATGGGTACAAAAATGCAGGAGATTTCCCAAAATAAATGTAACATAATTGTTTGAATTGTTTTTCATATAAAAAACGAATTGAACCGAATTATTAACCGAGTAGATAATTAAAAATAAGCAACCAAGGACCTATCAAACGTCCACACGTGACAATCGTGGAAGCCTTTTGCACAGAAACTCATATGTTGGGAAGATATCATCTTCATATCTCATCGAATCACCATAGACGCGTGGAAAACAAATATTGTATTTCAACAACAATTCTCCTCCAATCTTGATATCTCTGCTAATCCTTACGTATCCCTTATTTCCCCAGTCTGATCCCCATGAATTTTTCAGAAGCCAGTACTTCTTTCCAGTTTCATCATCGGTTCCATAACCAACTAAGAGCATATAATGAGCACGAACCTTTTTTTAATATTTTTTATATTCAGCTTCGGACGTTGGTCCTTCATAAATTGTACCCTACATTCGAAGAGCAGTTATTGATTGGATGAACTTGGTAAAAAAAAATTGAGATAAACTATATACATGAAAATTAATTGAATAACATGCTAGATAATTATTTGCCGAAAGATAATGAATATACAAATTATAATATAAATAAAATTATTAAAGGTATAATAGTTGAATATATAATGATTGGATTGGGTACAATTTGATTTCATTTGTTTTTAAATATGGAAAATATAACTTTACTAAATATTAAACTATTAAATTAGTCTATACGCATATATATATATATCAATAATTAGTATTTAGTATTTATATAGATATATAAGTAAATGAGAGATAATATATACTTACAGTCCTATATTTCTGAAGAGAGGGGTAATCATCAACACAAGCGATCACTGGATACTTGTTTAGATGTATAATGATATCGTGGAAATGATTCTATAACCATTAATTGAATATCCTGATTGATTATTTTCCTGAAATAGATAGATCACGTTAGTGTAACTCAACTTTATTTAATAAAGTTATATATTATATTATATTATATTATATAAAAGTTCCAAATTTACTTACGAGAAGGGGAGGGGGGCTTTGTCTATATCCAACAAATTTATAAGCATCTGAGCTGTAAACTTCATTACTTTGCCACCATTCATAGGCCTGTTGACAAGTATAAGGAAAGTTGATAGGGTTCTCAGGGTCGCTAGGAAACAAGTATGGGCAGCGATCAATTAGATTTTGTGGAGATAATAGAGACCGTAATCTTCCAGGTGAATATATTTTGTACTGTGCTTCAACAGCGTCAACTGCTGCCATTGCCCAAGAATAACCTTAAGAAAAGATATATTTATTAATTAATAAGGAAAAAAGTTTAACATAAACATATACTTGAATTAACAAAACCAATTGATGTACTTGTTACACCAAACTCAATCCCTTGAACCCGAGTGATTTTTTTAAATATATAAATCAGTGCATATTAATTTAAATTTATTTACCAAAACCTTTTTGATCTCTGACTGGACTTAATACACCGATATCTTTCCAATCAAAATTAGGTGATACACCATAAGGTGGTATGGTGACTGCATCGACCTATAATAAAGTAATCAATTATATATTGAATAAGCCACATATGCTACACACACAAATATATATATATATATACATATATAAATGTTTTAAAAGAAATATTTTAATTACCGTTTCTTCTTTATAAGGTACACTCGGTTTCCTTGGTAGAGACTTCATTAGTAGAGACTTCATTAGAGTTGGATGACAAAAACAACAAGAAATTTTAATTAAATTACATGCACGCATATGAGTTTAAACTATATGCATAATATATAAAGTTAAGAACTCCATATATTGAATGAAAACATGACTTAAATTTTACCTACGCTGTAATTAAGACATACAAGTGGTTCGGTTCGCACTGGCGCGTCGAACGTTAAAAAATTTGGATTGTTTAAGAATTACTTCTATTGAATGCAATCGCTCGATGTTGAAAAAATGTTTCAAAGTTACAACATGATCTAAAATTTATTATATTTCTAAATAGCAACTATTAATCTATAAATGGAAAATTGGATTTGCTTGAAACATATTATATCATCTAATTTGTAAAGTTTGCTTATATAATGTCTAATGTTTAAAAACATACAATACCTAAATGATTAACCTATTTTTTTATCTAGTATCACAAAAATTAAAGCCTATGCCAATTTGAGAAAATAATTGCATGTCTTAAGCCATTCTAAATGAACTTGAACTAAGTAACTATTAATTTCACTTCTTTATATAGTTAATGCAAAGTTCTATTTAATTTAAAAAAATAGTTAGTATAGATGAAGGATTAATTTTCTCTATATCACCAACCATGGATTATTTAGCTTTTCAATACACTAAAGAGCAATTCTCCCAACAATAAATACGTCTACACTAATGACTTTCCAAAACGGTTCCAAAGGACATGCAATTACCAAAATGACCAAATAGGTAAAGGAAAGATAAAAATCTAGTTTGGACTAAACTATAATTTACCAAGTGAGAAAAGACAAAAAAAGACAAAATGCTGCCTCCTCATCAATCCTAATTTGGAGCCTTTAGTAATTTCATTGGTGTTTCAAATATTATTTAGTATATATAATCATATAAACAAGAACATCACATTAACGAGTATAATGACATAAAGGAAATAGTGTGAATGAGTTCTTAAAAGAAAAAAATAGTGTGAATGAGTTTAGGAAAATTGGGGAAAGAGAATGAATTGGGCTGAAATTGAGTAGGCCCAATTTTATGAATTTTGTTCCCCCCTATATTTGTTCGTTATCAAAGCCGAAATTTCCTTTTCGGCCAAAAAAAAAAATTGCCGAATTTTCCTTCACTGCTTTTTCTTATAAAAAAATTACATATATGTATAATTATGCTCGAGAATGCAGAAAGATAAGTTCAGTACAGCAACATCAAGAAAGAAGCAGTCACAAAAAACATGGAAGAAAGAAAGCCTTTTGATATTTGTTTAAAAAAAAACGAAAAAGGACGTAAAAGATAAGAGGGAGGAAAAAGAAAAGGTAAAACAAAAAGATAAAAAGATGAGGAATTAGGGTTTAGGGGAAGCAAACCTTTTCGGAAGGGGAGGGATCGAATGCTGCTGAGAGGGTGAAAGTTATATTTTTGTGGAGGAATAGTACAAAGAGTATGGTCATATAGTGTGTGCTTTTATAGGGGCGATCCCTACAGGCGGTGTGAGATTTCCTGGTAAGACTTGGATAAAAAAACATACTGATAATAGTAATTAGTTAAAACCAACGATCCCATGACTAATTGGTTTCTTTGCCTATTCTGTTTGTTGATGATGGCTTAATGGGTTTGGCCTTAATTCAGATATCAGGACAGCAAGTTTCTCCTTTGGGCCTCGATTCAGATACATAAAAGATCAAAATTAGAAATTACTACTCGGCCAGTCTTAATAGTTGATATTTTGATTTTATTATTATTTAATTATTATTATATAAATATATATGGATAGAATTCAAGAAATTGTTTGAGATTGGGACAAACTGATTCCCAATGGGAGTTGGCACAAGTGGTTAAGGTTTAGACTCTTCGTGCACCCCACCTAGCTTCGAATTCCGTTGACCACAGTCTCCTATTTGGTAGGCGATCAGTAAATTTCGAAAAGCCCGCAGGTAAAAGTCCAACGGATCCGTAAATCTCACAGTCTCCTATTTGGTAGGCGATCAGTAAATTCCGAAAAGCCCGCAGGTGAAAATCCAACGGGTCCGTAAATCTCAAAAATGGGTCAACAATTTACCCTGACCTTGGAGATAGGGTAGCCCTGCTCCTAAACTTTATTTAAAAAAAAAAAAGGTATTTGATGATTATCCCACCTGCTCAATTGATGGTGAAATAGTTAAAGCTAATAATTTTTCAAGTACATATCTTTCTTACTAATATAATAATATATACTATCATTGGTGCTTTCTGTCTCTAACCCCACATTTTTTGTTTGAGTTTTAGAATAGAAAATGTAGTTCTAGTGTTCTACAGATGAAGTTAATTAAGAACCAATACAATAAACCTAATAAAAACTATGTGATGATTTGAAATGTGAAATAGAGAAAAATGTAAGGGAAGCTAATGGAATCTGATATATATACTATAATAATAATAGTTTTTATTCAATAATAATAAAATGAATCATCATTAATCAAAGTCAACAATAGTAGAATTAATAAGACGTCATATATATAAGTTACATCACACAACACAAACACACACTTGTTTATAGTATAGAATAATATTGTAGAGCTACATAAAGGGGTTTGTTATATAGTACATTTTTAATAAAGTAATGTTCTTTTTTGGTAGTACCGAGGAAATTTATTTATTTATAAACCCATTATAAAGATTATAAAGATTGGAGATTGGTTTTCACTTCTTAATATTGAGTCAATATTGAAATTTCACGGCACCAACGAACATAGGCATCAGAGGTACAATTAATTAATTAATTTAGAGAAATACTTTGTTAATTTTTAATTAATAATTATATATTTGTATCAATTTTGACATTGATATGCTTCTTTTTTAAAAAAGCAAATGCTAGTTGAGACAAAAAAAAAAAAAAACTATAAAAATTGGTGAGATATAGTGAAATTAATTTCAGAGACGGAGTCAATAAAACTTATCTTAGTCGGTCTTGTTCATACGTAATTGAGGGATTAAGCATTAATACTTTAAATATGTGTATTTTCCGAGCACAAGGAAACAAACTTCTTCCAAATTAGTTGAGTCATGATCATAAACATGGTGAGTGTCAACATTACATTCACAAATGCCCTTCAACTGAGTCACAATGCCCTTGTCAAGAGACTAGCACTAATCGAAATATGGGTGTTCCTAGCGATGGTCGCCATTGCCATTCTCATCGTCTGTGGGACAGCAAGACGACGTCGTCGCGGCACAATCTTCAGTTTTACAGTTTGGACCGCCTATGTTCTGTCCACGCAAATATTGACATACGCCATTGGCCTGATGCATACTGCCCAATTCCGAAATGAACTGTTTGCTTTATGGGCAATCTTCTTGCTCATCCTTTATGGAAGTTCTGATTCTTTCTCTGCTTTCACGCTTGAAGACAACGAACAATGGTCCAAATACACTGCAGAAGTTATAATTCAATCTTTATGGGTTGGTTCCTTTGTTGGTCTTTACGCTTTCACCCCACAGTCACATTTCAAATGGAACATTCTTGTTCTGTTTGCTTGTCTTTTATACAAAGTGGAAGAAAGAGACCAAGCTTTTAGGATGGCCAGCAAATCATCCATAGCAAGACACACGAAATTGATTGCGGATTTCATGGCCTCCGAGCATGACATCAGCATTGAGGATGAACTTGATCCCAATTACATGTGTAGATACAATTATCTGGTAACAGGGGATGTTTCAACTCTGTATACAGTCAAGCGCCCACTTTACCATCATCATTTGTTAATCACAGATGAAGTAATCACCATTAAAAAGATCTGGCGCTGCAAAGGAAGGCTTTTGAGTCCGACAGGGGACCCAGAACACAGATTAAAGGACACATGTCTGTCGTTTGCTTTATACAGACTCCTCTGTCGGCGGTTTGGGGGATACAGCTTTGCAGAGTGCAAACTTGAGAAGACATGGAATTTGATTCGATATGGTCTTCTTTCCAAAGAAGGGGATTATGAAAGGGCATTTAGAGTTGTCGAAGAAGAGCTGTCTTTTTTGTTTGATTTGTTCTACACAAAGTACGCTGTTATGTTTAAGGAAGGTGGTTATAAATTGTTGAAATCCAGGGCAGCGGATTTAGCCTTTTTCATTATCGGCTGTTTGGTCGCGATAAACATCCTACGAGATTACAAGCCATCCGATGATGATTTCAATCTGTTTACAGCTGGTGGTCGTGTCAACATCGACAAACTTCTTACAGGTGTTGTAATAATTGGAATTTGCATAATGGAGATTATTCAGTTGATCCTAATCATGGTATCCAATTGGTCCAAAGTGATGTGGATTTGCAGGTATGTCAAGGATGAATCATTGCAAAAGAATGAATTATTCGAATTGTTCATGAAATTCATATGTTGTAGAAGAATTTCAAAACCTTGGGAAAGAAAACTTGGTCAATATTCATTCCTCAAATCCTTCAATCATGAACCTAATTGCTTCCATTACATCATTTACAAGCTATCAGATGGTATTGTTAGTCTTCCCAGAGTAGGCCAGAAAGAAAATCGTTCCATTGCATTGCCTGGATTGGTAACAAAAGCAGTAATTCTTTCTTTGAGAAATAATGGTCCAAGATTAAGTAATGGCAAGCAGTCTTTGGAAAGGAACCAAATTGGGAATGAGCTTTCTTGGGCATGTGAACTCGAGACGACTACTCATGTTATAATTATCTGGCACATAGCTACAAGTCTTTGCAGGATTGAATTTGCAGGTAAAGCTTCAAAATTGGGCAGTGACAATTTTATGGTGGCAACTTCACTATCTGACTATTGTGCCTATTTAATGGTTTTTGCTCCAAGATTGTTACCTGGTCACGCCGTTGTTACAGAGTTCATCTTTGATCAGGAAGTCAAGGAAGCTAGAAAACTTCTAGAGGGATGCAAGTCAGAAAGTGAAAAGTATGAAAGGCTGATGAATTTGTGCCAAGGAGGGGAAGTTATTGAAGATTCAACACTTACTGAAAGGGGTGCCTTGCTTGCCAAGCAGCTAATACAGCATATAGAAGATGAGAGTTTTAGGTGGAAAGTGTTGGCAGATTTCTGGGCAGAATTAATGTTGTTTGTGGCTCCTTCTGATGATGTAACAGCTCATGCTCAACATCTAGCCAAAGGTGGAGAGTTCATCACTCACTTGTGGGCTTTGCTTTCCCATGCTGGAATTCTCAAGCAAGATCAAACTCAAACTGTTGCTGCCTAATTTGTCAAACATTTGATGAAGAAATCAGTTTGGTCAAGTGAAGTGATTTGATTGCATGTTGTATATTAGTTTGTGTTTGGGACTGTAAAAAGTTTGTTTCAATTTGTCATAAGTTGTCTGTTAAGTTCACTTTTCTTGGTCTATAATAAAGATCTACTCTTTATTGTCTAAGACTTGGTTAGACTTAGACCGTTTGAACCATCTGCACTATGCTCTTTATACTCTAAGGTTGCGTGTTCGATTCACGTCGGGGTTCAAAACCCCGATCCAAATTGGATCCCCATCCTTTTTTGAAGTTTTCTGGTTTTTTCGCTCCTCACGGCCCACGGGCCACGACTCCACCTCCACTCCTTCCGGATTTTTTTTTTTATGGGTCTAGTAAAAGAGTTTTCTTTTGACCTTTCTCTGTAGTCCACTGATCCACTCCACTCCACTGTTCTGATCTCCAGGTAGAAAAACCCCTCAAGAAAGCCCCAAAACCCTAAGCTAGCTCCACGAAAAATGGCCTTATTCTCCCGTATACGGTCATCAGGAACCGCCGTATCTTTCCACCTCCGCCGCTTCTCAATCCTCTCCCAGGACTCCTCCACCCCTCTCACTTCCTACCAAAAATCACGCGCCGCCCTCTCCCTCCTAAAATCCGAGGAAGATCCCCATCGCATCCTCGAAATATGCCGCGCCGCCTCCCTTACCCCAGCCTCTCGCCTCGACCGTATCAATTTCACCCTCGCAATCTCCAAACTCTCCCAAGGCAACCATTTCCAGGCCATCGACACTTTCCTCCACGAACTCCGCTCCCGCCCCGACTTACGAAACGAGCATTTCGCTTCCCATACTTTAATCCTGTACGGTCAGGCCAAGATGCTGAACAACGCAGTAACGGCCTTTGACGAGTTTTACAAAGAAGAATTATGCCGTTCGTCGAAATCCTTGAACGCTTTGGTCTTGGCGGCGATTCTAGCAAAGGACTACAAAGAAGCAAAGAGGATTTATGTGGAATTTCCTCAAAGGTACGGAATCGAACCCGATTTGGAAACTCATAATACTGCGATTAGAGCTATGTGTGAGTCTGGGTCTTCTAGTTCAGCTTATTCCGTTTTGACTGATATGAAAAGCAAAGGTATTCATCCAAATGCGACGACTTTTGGGACCTTGTTATCTGGGTTTTATAGGGAGGAGAAGTTTGAAGAAGTTGGGAACGTGTTAAATTTGATGAAAGAATATGGTATTCCTATTGGGGTCAATATTTATAATATTAGGATTCTAAGCTTGTGCAAATTGAAGAGGTCTAATGAGGCTAAAGCTTTACTTGAGGGTATGCTGTCGAAAGGGTTAAAGCCATATTCAGTTACATATACCCATTTGATTCATGGGTTTTGTAAGGAAGGGGATTTGGAGGAAGCTAAGGGATTGTTTAAGAGTATGAGGAATAGGGGTTTGGAACCAGATAGTCAATGTTATTTTACTTTGGTGCATTTCTTGTGTAAAGGTGGGGACTTTGAGACTGCTCTGAGTATCTGCGAGGAGAGTATGAAGAAAGGTTGGTTTCCAACTTATTCCATCATGAAATCACTTGTGGTTGGACTTGCTAGCATTTCCAAGGTTGACGAGGCAAAGGAACTTATTCAGAAAGTGAAGAACAAGTTCTCCAAAAATCAAGAGCTGTGGGATGAAGTTGAAAAGGCTTTGCCTTGCCCCAATAGAGAAGGTAGTTCCTAACAAGGTGAATAATCATGAAATGGAGCTAGTCACAGCCAGTTTTGTTTGTATGGAACTGAAATGAATATGGCATTTCCTTTTATTAGGATGAATCATATTTCTTCTTCTTTTTTTTTTAATTTATTTTTTCTTGAATTGGTGAATAACATCTGTTTTATCAAATGGAAAAAGGGAATACAAATCATCATCTGCTTCCGTGGATAAAGCAACTTAAATTTGGCTTTAGTTTGTGTTTGTGACTGTCAAGTTTGTTTCAATTTGTCTGTTAAGTTCACTTTTCTTGGTCTGTAATAAAGATCTACTCTTTATTGTCTAAGACTTGGATAGATTCTTGGTAAAAACACACACTAATAATAGTACTTAGACTGCAGTAAAGATCTACTCTAAATTTTTTTTGGAAAATTTTTTATTGCTTAAAAATGGGATGACCATTTTTTTGGATGGTCTGGGACTTGAAGTTAAAATTTAGGAATTCTTGATATATATTTCTTGGGGCCAAGCCTCAACTCTCAATGCCCGCCGCCAAGCTTAATTCTTGAAGTAAAAGTACTTAGATTGCAGTAATGACAATAATAATCATTAATATATCACATATTAGCATAATACTCCACCCTAGAGAAAAATACTAATTAGAACTTGTAACCACAAATCTCTTCAAGCTCTTCCTTACATGCAGGAATCACATCTTCTCGCCCATGTTTCATGCACTGCATTTGAGGGGGAAAAAACCTATAAACCTAACTAGGGATGGGAAGTACAAGTAGAAGACCAAATTGGAGCAGGATTAGAAGTCCAAAGGATCAAAACATCCTCTCCTTTCCTAACAATTAGGCCCCCTTTCCCCTCTATATAATAATAATATTACTCCAAAATTCTTCTTCTTAATTTCAACCCTGTTTTTTATCTACCAAATTCCAGAAAACCATGTCTAATAACCAACCTGAATCCTCTGACTCGACGGGGAATACTAGAAAGAGAGATTTTGCTACGGCTATCTTGGAGAAAAAGAAGGCGCCGAATTCGAATCGACTTGCTGCCGACGAGACAACACTCAACGATGATGTCAGAAGGGAATTAGTAGATGAGGACATCATGTTGGATGATGTCGGTGGAGTTAGGAAACAGATTCAGGCCTCCGTCTCCGTTCCTTGTGGAGTACTTCCAGCAGGTGCAGCTCTACAACTCCCGATTAATGACGACGTAAATCCTACTATCGACACGATTAATATTGGAGTCCCAAGCGAGTGCCTATTGTTAAAAAACATGTTTGATCCTAAGCTGGAGGTTGGTGCATGTACTCTGTAACTTATAAGATTGTAAATCTAGAGTTCCTTATTATTTCATGTATTTGTCTAATCATATCATATAATATATCTTGTGACAGACGGAGCCAGATTTTGATTTGGAAATCAAAGAAGACGTTCAAGAAGAATGTTCAAAATATGGAAAATTGAAGCATATATTTGTGCACAGGTAATTCCTAGTTTTTGTCAGATATGCCGTATTCAGCCCATTGCTACTATATATTGCAGGAGTTTGTTACCTTAGTTTTGTTTTTCGTATCTCCCTCTTTTTCTAATGATTTTTGTTTTCCTTAAGCAGGGACAGTGCTGGTTTTGTGTACTTACGATTTGAAGGTACACAAGGTGCAATCAACGCCCAACGGAACCTACATGGAAGATGGTTTGCGGCAAAAACCATTACTGCAACATTCATGGTAATTCATTTTCTTTAGTGTTTTATGTTTATTGATTCCATTTCAATATTATCATTTAGTAATTGCCATCTGATATGTTAATGCAGGCGCCAGAAACCTACGAGGCAAAGTTTCCAGACACCAATAGATAGTCATAGTTGGATGACTTTAAACTTAGCCTATATATCTAAATTTGAAATCAAGGAGTCAGTTTCCGTGGGAATCACGAGTTCCTTGAATTTCTATATCCCCAGGAATTTGTATGGGAACTTCAAATACTGTATTTTGGAATTAGATGCAATATTTCCTACTAATTACTCCGATAATTTTTTCAATGTTCAATTACGCTGCTAAAAGGGTAGGCATGTTCGATGATATTAATGAATTAAAGTTTTAATTTATCTTTAGTTGTCTGTTAAGTTCACTTATTCCTGGTAAAAAGCATACTAATACCAGTAAGTTAAAATGGGTTCTTGGCCCCAAAATATATCAAACACTAGAGATGAAAATTTCAGCAGAGATATCAAATCAATAAGCATTGATTAATTTATAATAATCCACTGCAAAGAGCAAAAAGGGTTATGAAAAATTCTAAGACTAACCAGAAAATTAGATGAAAAATTATATACTCATGATCCTCCTGTAACACTTCCATTAAAGATCTCGATGGTATCACCATGAGCAACATGGTGCCACCGAAACGACCTATCATCATCCATAACGTTCTGTTTGTAAATGAAGAAATACCCTTCTTGCGGCAGATGAAAATGAAGCCTTTGGTGCAACTTTTGCAATTCTTTTCTCAACTCTCCCACATTATCCGATGCATTCATTTCCACCGGAATCTTCTTCGTCCCACACTTGGTCAGCACCATCAGTTTCAGCCTTTTGTTCCCCATCGTCGTCGTGCCGCCCCCTGCCGACCCTGTTCCCGACCCCGTCGGCGACGGCTTTATGTTCACGTCAATCTCCGCATTTTCCGTCAGCTCACAGTCTCGTAAATATCTATGATCCTGCAACTCAGCGCCACTCGCTTGAACGACTAGCTTGCTGACGGGGACACCTTCAATCTCCTGAATCTTTTCTTTCAATCGTAAAACGGTGTCGTTCACGTCCATCTCGACAGGAACAGAGGATTTGGAAGATGGGACATTGATTTTGAGTTGGATTTTCTTGGACGATATTGTCAGGGAGTTGTTGTTGTTGTTATTAGGTTGTTCAATCTTGACAACAGTTTGAGGTTTATGGTCGGGAACTTCAGGGGCGATGTAGAGTTTAACTCGGGAGTTTTGGAGGAGTTCGCATTTCTCAACGTCTCGATCATCCTGAAGAACTTGGCCATTGAAAACCAGAGTTTGTCTGGGTACAGCTATTCCATGGTATTTCTGAACTTTTTGTTTGATTTCAAGGACAGAGTCCCAGTAACCAATTTCAATGGAGAAAGGTCTTTTGTTTTTGCCGCTTTCTTGGGGATCAAAGATGACATCCATTTGAAAAAATTAAGATTGCAGACTTTGGGGAAGAAGAAAAAAAAAAAAGCAGAGAGATGGAATGTGGGTAGAGTTGTTAAGGTTGTGTTGTGTTTTTACTGTTCTTGATTATGTGCGAGTAATCTGCTGCTGTTAACAGCTACATCAAGATTTTCTTGTAACTGTGAAGCCCGATTTGTAGGGTGATTAGTCATTAATTTTCAAGTTTTGAAAACGGGATATTGCTCCAAAAAGGTTGGGATTTTTTCTAATTCAGATTTTCAGAATTCAGATGCATCTTAAATAAAATCATAAAAATGGAGAGGCATTAACGGGATGGTATAACCACTTCTTACTTCTTTGTTCAAATCATAAAATGTGATTAATGTGACCTGATCTTTCTATTTTTACTAATATATACTCCCTCTGTCCTATAATATACGTCCCCTTCTAGAAGCTTTTTTTGTCCCAATTTATAAGTCCCTTTATCAATTCCAATGTATATTTTTTAGTTATTTCCAAAACTATCCTTGGTAGTTAAGAGGATGAGTAGGAGGAGAGAGAATTAGTGGGGAAAAAGAACAATGGTAAAAAAAGAAGATAAAGTTAAAAGTGCATAAAATTTTGTGTCATAACTAATTTTCTTAATCTTGATGATATAGTTAAAAGGGACTTATAAAATGGGACAGAGGGAGTATTAAAATACTTTCCAACATTCCTTTCTTATTCGCTTTATCATCCTTAATTGGTTACAAAAAATATGTTTCTTCATGCCAAATCTTCCAACATTTACGTAGACATGCGTTTTGGGTCATAGGTTACAATCAGCCAATTCATATTGCAGAGCACGGTCACTAATTAGTTAAAATAACTAGTCATTTAAGGATATGGTTTCCATTAAATAAAAGAAATGGAGCTACATTAGCATACTTCTTGCAATAATGATTGAAAAACATGCCGAGATGCTTCATAAAGACACGATTTACACATATAAGGCAGTGATGCTGAATTTGTTATAACTACACAGATTTCCAGATTTGCAATCTAATGAAATCAAGAATTTTTAAAAGCTCAATTAAAGTTGAGGAGGCCAAACTTGACCGTAAACATCCTTCTTACTGTATCGCCGGTCCCAAGACCATGGGACATCTGTGAAGGAGATAGAAAGAAGAAAAAAAGGTCAGATGAATCGCAGAACACAGCTTATACAAATTGAAGGCAATAGATGGGATTAAAGCTTTATGACCTTCGGATGAATATGGCTTCGGAGGGAGTTCATAAGGTACAGGCAATTGAATGACTTCAGACGTCTTGCCTCCTTGCCAAGCAAGAGTAACTAGCTTCGTTTTTGTTGCTTCAGAATTTCCACTTGACCCACATTTACCTTTACCCTGATTTACACAAACAATTTTAAGCTAATTCAGCCAACAAATTGATAAATGCTATTGAAATTGAATAGGGTATAGCCCATACCTTTACTGAACCTCCATTACTCGTACAAGAAACTTCACCACCCTCTTCTTTGACATCAGAAGGTAAAAATAACACGCCCAGCTTGAAAGATTCATGCAAAGGCATATAAAAGGGATTGTCAATGCTTCAGAAGCACGGAATAAAAAAGGAGAATAAAATGAACAAACTATAATGCGAAGATCATACAAAATGCATTCATTTCGGAATATATAGGTTCTTGAAAGCTCGGGACATCCTGGCTATCCATTGATTTTGGTTTCATCATCTAATCAGATGGTATTTGCACCCTAGTGCGTTTCAGAAGGGAAGTCATCGTATGTACCTCATAAGAACGGATCATTAACTGAGAATTGTTCTTCTGAAGTGCTCCCCAGGCAGCTTTGCTAAGATTTGCTGAAGTTAGCAAGAACCAACTGAACCCATGAAGAAAGTTTCAGAAACCAGCTTGGGAGAAGGGAAAACTAAAAAGCTATCATAAAGCATAATGAATTCTCACGCCAGTCTTTGGCCATTGTAGCGGGTGAATGTCTTGATATGTGGCATTGCAGGACTGAAACAAAGAAAGACAAAATCTTAAGCATCAAATTATCAATTGACATTTTCTAGCTCAAACTTTCACTAGGGATGAAAGAGATATACCAGCGGCCAGTGTCGCTTGCCTTCCACTTTGCCCAGTACTTCTTCAAGAATGCTTTTTCCACATTCTTAATTGGACTTGGAATTGCACTTCCAGCTGCATAACCCTGGAGAACAAGGTAGAATGAGAAATGCAAAGTAAGCTTCACTCAACACGCAATCATCTTTATCAAACATATGGTGGGTACTAACAAGTCAAATTTAAAAGTAATCTCTGCTCTCAAGGTAGAATAACAAATGGGAGACGTTAACAGTAATTTCTGCTCTCAAACAGGGCATAGATACTTAAGAGAGCACCAGGCACCAAGACCGAGTTGGAGACAACCCAAAATTCTTTAGAGTAAATTGTTTTTACCCTAAATTGATTATATGCATTTAAAGAGCCATTAGTTATGTGTAAAGATGTTCAACACCTGATTGTGAGGTTAAGAGGCCAGCAGGAACCTACATGAAAGTACCTCTAAAGAACATCTGACATCTTCCACAGTGGGCCATACTATTAATGGTTCCCCCAACCCAAGAGGTGTTTTATCTTCTGAAAATCCTGATGACATTGAGGATGCTACCTCAGCCATCCATTTCTCGTCCAATGAACCAAGGGAGGAGAACTGCAGTAAGGCAAACATGAAAAAATCCCATCAATAAAAGCAAAATCTAAGTAACCACTATCTTCTCTTAATCTGTACAGCAAGAAACACAGAGAAGAAATGAAAGGTATGACCTGTCCAAGCATACCTGATAAACTAGAGGAGATCTCTGAAACTCTTTATCAAAAACACACTCCTGGAGAACAGTACGTAGCTTCATATGTCCCCACTTTTTTAGACTGGGACCAGTATGATATCCAGGGACAGATGCAATCAATCGGACCTAAAAATCACAAATAGCTTATATTCTCCTCAGTCCTCACAAGTATGAACTAGAAAAATAGGTTCCATCTGTAACAATATCCTTCCTAGTAAATATGAAATATCACTTCAATAGTTAACCAAACAAAAAAATTATACCCTTGCATTGCTATAATCAAATCTCTTGAAGAAGGCAGAATTGATGCTGAAGTTTCCCAGGGCTGGTAAATTAGCAGTGAACTCAGGCCACTGTAAATATTCCAGAAATGAAAGACATCATTATAAATATTAACAGATATACCCTGATTCGCTGACTATCAAGGTCCTACTTGTGTGGCTATAAACCATCCAAAGATTAACAGAATAAAAGTTGATTGAAAGTGTTCTTCATATGCAATTGAAGACCAGATCTACAGAACATGTTAAAAGTTGGTACCTTCAATGTGCCGAGATAGTCAGTCAAGTCAGTTTCAAATCCACATCCTCTCTTTGAGTTATTTTGATCTTTCCAAGGAAAATCTTGCATCCATAAACCTTGACTTTTATTGTTCCAGTCAACATATATCAGGTTTGCTGTGTGAACAACAACTCTTACTCCTTGAGGATAGACGAGGAGCATTGCTTTTGAGTGGTGTGTCCCAAATGAAATGGGTAATGGTGGCTTGTGCAGAATCCAATTGGCAGGTTTGTTTCTCTGTACAAGGAGCACTTAATAATGGAAATTTGGGAATTACTACAAGCTAAAAGAAGTGCTTCCAATGTTAAACTATAACTAACCTTCATATGATCCAGCCTGCTATCACCTTCCCCGTGAATAACCAATACATAGGGAATTTTTGCAAGTTTTGGACATGCTACACCAGGGAAGAAGGAGAAATCATATTACATATTCAAAATAACTATAAAACAGAAACAACTGTAGAAGGTTTCATAAACACGAAGAATTACACTAAATTGAGATGCAGATTAAAGAATATAACAAACATCATAAAGAAAGTCCTTGATAACAAATGGCATCATAGTTGTTAAGAGAATTGACCTGACATTAACCAATCAACATCTACCATGTAATTTGAGAGGACAGCAAGTAGAACATCCCCCTAGAAGTGGAATAAAGAATTAAAGAATCAAAAACTGCAATCTCAGTTTGGAAACTAAAGTCAAAGAAATAAAACAACAGGGCAACGCATAACTTGAATCACTATACCTGAAATACGTCCCCAATCGAAACAGAATTAGTATTGGCCCATGCCGGCAAGCCTTGAACTTTCAAGAGCTTGAATGTGTGCGGTAATTCATCATCTTTAACACGAAAATGACGAATAGCCTCATCAACACATTGCCCCTCTCTATTATTGTCTTTATTCTCCCCCTACCACATTCCAAAACAGACCGTGAAAAGTAAAGCTTTAAAAGAAAATACAGCAAAAGTTTTCAAATTTAATACCTTCAACTTAGTAGAAGATTTTGCGTCATCTTTGGAACCTTGATTTCGCATTCTCTTTGGAGTAAGTTTCTCGCTTTCTCCATCGTCGTTAGCTTCCCCAAAAGTTCTCTTATTGTCACCAGAGGCAGAAGATACGTATTTGAAAAAGTGTTGACCTGGAATTAGCTCTACAATGTCACCGTTGCTAATGGACGCCTTTTCGCGGGAACTGAGCTTCTTCCTCAGCTCGCCGGACCTAACAACCACCGGATTCATCCCTTCCTACAAAACTCCACCACTCAACAACCATTCAAAAGAAAGAGGCGCTATACAAATTAATTAAAAAAAAGAAAAGAAAAGAAAGGAATTTACGACGAGTAAATCGGCGGAACCGTCAGGGGAGGTAGTTAAAGCAATGTGCTTGCGGCTGAGTCTCTTGTCGGGAACTGTGACATCGTTCCGGCCGATGAAATTGGGGCCGTGAAAGAGCGGAAGCTTAGGGAGTGAAGCCTCCTTTTCAAGATTCTTATTTACGGGAACCAAGTGTCCTACCTGGAAGCGAGGCATGGGTGAAGAAGTGGAGCTTTTTGGCGCATGAAAGTGGAAGGAAGGTAATCGAGAGATGGAGAAGTTAGGAGAGAATGAAAGTTTTAGTAATTTTAACTTGGCGGACGCTTCGCGCACTGATGATCGCTGCCAGCTTTGGCTCCGGTGGAGGGAGGCGACCAAATGGGTTTCGACGCTGCGTTTTAATACAAGCATTTTCTAGTTTCTACAGAGTCCCACATCCCATAAGCACCGCTTCATGGTTCGAACTTCGAACCTTATTTTTGGATCAAAATCGAACCCAATTGACTCATCCGAAAGCTGGGTGCGGTCCAATAGATTGCAGTCTCAAGTCCAATTGGGCGTGGAATATATATATTTTAAAAAAAAAACAAAATAAAACAAATTAAGAATTGTGAATTTGTGACCAGCAAAATTTATAAGAACAAAGTCATCAAAACTTTATATATGGAAGTTTACAACTAAAAGTGGTCTATATTTTAGTGCTCTGTTACAAGAATTAGATTTGCGATGTTAAGTATCAAAACTTGGTAATAGGAAACAATGGTCTTCTCTGAGTATAAATGGAATCAAAATCACCTATAATAGTAAAAGACAGGTTCTTTTCTAGTATGTTTATGAGGTTCCTGCAAACAATCTGAGTATCTGAGTAATCAATTGAATAGGCCTTCCTATCGTCTGCGCTTGTAATCTTTTCGCATTTCTGCTAGGTAGCTCTCTAAGTTGGGCTTAATCCATAAACGTCTCTGAATAAGATCTTCCTTGGTTGATTCATCTGACAAACAGCAACCGGATTTAGATTAGCAAAATAGCACCATTTAAGACAAACCGTGGATAATACCAGAAATGAGAACTATGAAGTGGTGCCAGACGCCTTGTTCAAACCCCAGAAAAAAAAAAATTTACAGTAATAAATTACTATGGTGGCCAGCACGTATGAGTATGACTACCTCGACAAAACAATCCTAAAAAAGAGTACTGCCTTTCAACCGAAATTGAGGAACTTATAATACCTATGTTTAGCCATGCATCGAGAGGCACTCTGAGGGAGTTTCTTGTCAGGTAAGATGCATCTTCCCAAGAATATGGGGCTTTTTTCACCTTGTATCTCCAGAACCATTGGCCATACCACAATAATAGCTGAAGAGACAGAAATGTAATCAGTAACCAGTTTGAGTTTGAAAACCAAGGTCAAACAAGCATCTTTCTTTATGATGCAACAACAGTAAGGAATAGCATATTTAGTATTTACTAATCTTAATTCAAATTGCAGCCAGTCATAGCTTAAAAGCTGATGTTATAACCTTTCCAATAGTATAAGGAAGGAGAATGAAACGGATGCCAATTAATTCCCAGATTGAAGGCTTTTCAGCTCCCTTGATATCTAGCTCAAGCTCTTTGCTGAGATCTTCCTCCACTTTCCTGCCAAGAAAATATGGGTCATATTGTTTTACAAAAAACAGAAGCTAAGGGGATTTAACAGATTGCATGTGCACAGTGCTCTATGCACCATGCATGTCAATGCAAATAAATATATCTAAAAGAAAAAACATCATTGCAGTCAATTTATGGGTCAAAAATCAATAAGTATATACTTGTCCATTTGCTTGTTACTCTTCTTCTTATTTGTGGTTCCTCCCTTGCGTTCAAGTTCTAATGCCCGCAGTCTGTTTTTGTAGGCAGGTGTCTTCTTGACCATATCTACAGCCTGCATCCAGAAAGGAGAACAGAGAAACATAGAGAAATATAAGCCCTTCTGTGTGACAACTATCTAACATATATCACTAGTAAAGTTATGCATATTATTATCTAACATATATCTAACAATTATTACTGCCAGAATGCTGTTTGAGGAGGAAAAAGGAGTTGAGGGGGTTGAAGTTAAATTGACAGAAATCATTCTTCTAAGTGATAGGCATCTATCAACATCCAGCACATGCACCAAAACTATCAGATGAAAATTCAGAAACAACCATGTTTACACAATGCTACATAGTTACTCACCTGATTATACCGAGTCCAACGATTTAAATATTGAAATCCTGAAAGGATCAAAAGAACACCAACAAGGACAGCGCGAGGATCCTAGAAGGCGTGCATAGGGAATGAATGGTAAGAAACAAGATGCAAAACAGACTAAATCCGAAAGAATACTTGCAAACCACAGTAACATTAAGTATTTCTCACCGTTTTGTGACCATAATATGCACGATAGTAACGAGCTGTATTATAAAATACCTAAATGGAAAAGAGAACATTGATAACTATCAGTAATTTTGTAAACATACAAGGTAAACAGCCGCAAGAGCAAATGACAAAGTCACATGAAAACACAGTTTACATATTGCAATTCTTAATACACTTAGCATATATAATAGCACATTACAAAATGTCTTAATTAAAATCTTAAAAAGTCACCTCCTCCGGATGTGCAATTGCATAATCATACTGCTCCCGTGTGGCTTCATCTTTCAAAATCTGCAATAAAAAAAGCATTATCTTTTAGTATTCTATTCTAGCTTATTGGGGGAAAAGTCACACTAGAATAAATTGAAAGACAGAGAATTTTAGATACCTCATAAGCATTTGCAATTTTAACAAAGAGCTTTCTTGATTCCGGATCTGGATTCTTATCCGGGTGACTAAACAAGAAAAAATAATTCAACTTTAAGATGCAATTAAATTAAATCAATTAAGAGATTGAAACCGTCAAGAAAAACACAAACTTACTATTTCAACGAGAGCTTATAGTAAGCTTTCTTGATCTCCGAAGCATTAGCACTTTGAGAAACCCTAGAAGAAGAAGGTTCAATTCAAAATTAATACTAGTAGACAAAATAATTTAAAAGGGGTGAGATGAAATGTGAAGGGAGCTGACCCTAGGAGATCATAGCAATCATCTTCGTCGCAGTAAATGGCGATCGACGGTGAAATCAATAGAGATAGAACCAGAAACGATACGACTGCGCACCACCGTATCGCTGCCGGTGGCGCCATCGTCTTCATCGTGTTTTCTTTATTTTCTTGCTCTGGTCTCCTTTCAAATGTCTCTCTGTTCTGACAGTTCGGAAGCTGAAAACCGACTTCTTTAGTGCAAATTACAAAAGTGCCCCCTCATCTGACTCCATTAAGAAGTCAACGAATCTCTTCGGTTTTAAATCTTCTGGGCTTCTGATCAGAATGGGCTTCAAGCCCTTCTTATGGGTAAATTGGGCCAACATTTTGGACCTTTATTAAGGCCCTTCTTTTTGAAAAACTCAACTTAGTCTTACTTTTTTTGTACATCAAAGCCCACTTTGTTTAATCATTGTGTTTCATAATGGGTAATTATTTGATACACCGGCGGTGTAAATTTTGGACTCCACAAGAAGTTGACACATGTCTATTTTTTTAATTAATTAAGTTTTAAATATTTCAATCTAGTCCCTAGAGGACACATGCCACTCTTCAGGATCCGCTTATGTAATCTGTTAAACTTCACTGATAGTGTATTGTATAATTTGCCTTCATAAATTAAATCAAAATGAAACTATATCTATATGTCTATTCCAAAAACAAAAATCAAAATAAAACAAAAGTCTTAAAGATTTTGACTTAAAATCTTATAAACGAAGAAAATCATTATTGAGAGATATAAATGACAACAATTAATGGATGGGACATGAATTGAGACACAAAGTCTAATATAACAACATACCATTTTCAATTTTTCTTCCCTCTATGGACTATGTAGACAAATATTTTAGGCACTTAACGAACAAACATGGCGGGGTATGAGATGTGGCAGTTAATGTTATTTTTTTTTTTCAGTATTTGATAGATGGGATATGAATTAAGACACAAAATAAAAAATGAAAACATATCATTTAAAATTTTTCATCCTTATACGTAGACAAATATTATTTCAGGCATGTGACATAAAACATGGCTGGGAACGAATTGTGTGGAAGCATTATTAATGTTTCTTTATAGTATATTATTATTTTTTCCTCTTCAAAGTAATTGAAGGGTTTAATCCCTGTCCCTAAAAAAGATGAAAGTTGCATATATATGTTGTGTATATGTTGTCAATATGACAATAATAATTTACTTGTTTGCAGATATTTTCGTCTTGATTTTCCTTTGTTTATTTAGGTCTTATTGTTAAAAAACAAATCTAGTCAATTTTCTTTGACAAAAAAATAAGTAACTCTCATAAGAACTGATGTTAATGCTGAAAGTACCTTTCACAGTTTTCGCACAACTTTTTTTTAGTTGAGGATGTTAGGAATTGAATTTTAACCACTGAAACTAAAAATCCATGGTCTATTATATAGGGTCTACTTGGCCAGTTGGGCCTATCAAGGGTCCTTTAATGTTGTTGTTTTGGATCAACCCCTGAATGTGCTTCATCGTTTCATTGAGGAGAATATCCGGGATGCATTGAGACCTAGAGCCATTGTTAGTTAAAGCGGTCTTAGACCGCTCCGATGTATTAAAAAAAAAAACTAAAAATCCAAAACTTTATCAATGGCGACTTTCCCACCATTGTAAGTGTTTTTTTTTATATAGACATTATTGGAACTTGGAAGGCTTAATTTTAGCAAGAATTATTATTGTTAGTATAGTATAGTAGCAATAGTAAAAGGAAAGAGCAAGAACCCAGCAAAGCACATGAGATGATAAGCAGCAGGTCGGCATGGGGGAGGCTCATTGAGCCGTCGATGGCGAAACCTCCACGTGTAGTAACCACGACGTTACATATTAGTCATTTGCTAAAATTGAAAAGGTCCGAATCTTTTGAGGGCTCATAATGATTGAGTTTAAATACATTATTATTACAAGTTACAAGATATTGTCGATCAATCAAAGAGTATATTTATAGTATATACAGTGAAATTAAAGGAGGGGACTCCCAACAGCGACATGACCTGCTAAGCCCATCCCACCACTCAACCATTAAAACCCTTTGAGTCGTCGACCGCAACATAAAACTCTTTTGAGAGAGACTTATCGATCGATCCCTTTTGTTGACCACATGACTCTTTTACGGTTTTACTTAACCATTTTTGCAATTTGCACGACCGTCCATGTGGGTTTAAGGCAAGCAATAATGGAATGGAAGGCAGCAAAATCTGATCAATCAATGAATTCTCCCTTTTAATTTTCTGTATCAGATTCAGATGCAAAGGACTTTGAATGCAGATATTTGCATGTGTTGGTCATTAGATGGAGCAATGTATAGTACATGTTCGAGCTAGTTCGATGGGTATATGACATTAAGGTTACGTACCTTTACTTTTTAAGACAACTCAACCTTTGGCCCATTACAACTAGATCTGCTGCTCCTCCTCATGTTCAATCACATGCTTCCTTAACTCAATTTTGACTAAAGTCCCTTTTTGCCTTCTAAGCTTGTCTAAAATTGATCTTTTGTCCCCTAAATTTTTAATTTGAGACTTTTTGTTCCCTAAACTTGCGATATGAGGACATATTAGTCCCTCTCAAACAATATTGATAATGTGGCATTGCTACATCAACGCCTTACATGGCCTTGTCACGTTGCATTTTGATCAAATGTGGGATTGCCACGTGGCATTGTCACGTCAGTAATACCGTTTGAGAGGGACTAAAATATACTCATATTGCAAGTTTTGAGGGCAAAAAGTCTCAAATTAAAATTTAGGGGCCAAAAGATCAATTTTACACAAGTTTTAGGAGGAAAAAGGACTTTAGTCATTCAATTTTGGTCCCCTGTCCAGTGTCCACCCATTGCAAGTTTAATTAGTACTAGTTTTGATTCTTCATTTTTTTCATGAAATTTTGGGTTTTATTATGACCAGATTTTGGGAATATTTACAAAAGAAAAGTGAGTACAATTGGTGAATCAAAAGCAAGTCAGAAATGCAGAAACCACATATATAAACAGGGCATGCAGGGAAGTTTACTGCCTCAGCCTCCTTATCTTCTTCACCAGTCCTCCTTATCCATATGTGACTCATTTTTTTACTGATCTTAACACCTATATCTGAACACCACAAAATTATAACGTTCTCTCGATCATCAATAAACCCAAAATATGTTCCATATTAATACAAAATCTTAACGATTACAAAAGCTACCTAGATTAGATACCCTTTTCTCGACATTACCTGAATTGAAAATAGAGTTGGTGTGGGGGCATTAATGGCGACTATTTTTGGCAGGAAAACGTGACTGATATATCCATTAACAATTATATACCAGGGGAATGCAGCAAGCCATGTTGCTTTAACTGCAAAGTTTGGTTTCTTCTTAATCAAACACAAGATATTTGACTGTCCAGGGAATTGAATTTTATAATCCCAAATGTTTTTTTTTTTTTTGTTTAGACCATTGCTTCAAGGATTTTGGGCATAAATCCTTGTTAAAGGATCCTGATGTCCATTGATATCAAAGCACTTCACATGGAAGCTTTCCTTTTCCTTTTCCCCTCTTAGATTCTCATTTTCTTCAGGTCAAGTTTGAATGAAAATGTTTTACATATGCGCATGTGTGACTCTGCATTGTGCTACGTATGTTGCCGACATTGGTCGACGACTCTCAGAGATTACGGTTTCTATGATTGGTGTATTTGGACACACAAAGCAGAGGCAATCATGTGGCTTGTTTCCCAGATTTTACCCCAATATCGATGATTAATTGATCAGACACAAGAGAAAATTAATTAAGACTAATTATGTTATATCTTTTCAATCACAAATTACAACCAAAAGAATCATAATTGGTTCTCCTTCTTCCAAGTCTCCCCTTACCTTACCTTACCTTATCTCTTTCATTCATATCTTTTGCCTTTTATTTCACTGATCTCTCATTTTCAGAAAAACAGAGAAAGAAGAATTAAAACCCACTTTTCTCTATTGCTTATGCTAAATTACGTCTGAAAAAGGAAGACAAAAAGGACTGTGTTCAATTGCATTATATTTCTCTGATAGTAACATAAGAAGCGTGTTCTTCTCTAAAGCATAAGCTCTCAATCTTACTGTTTTTTCTCTTTTTTTCCTATACTAATAATTAACATCAATAATTGTAATGATTGTTGATGGGGTCTTTTCCTATAAAAAATATCAGTCCTTCAATCTTCTTCGACTACACAAATAAAGCAAATGAATATATTAATTCCCTCTCCATATTTGCCCTTGCTCTGCTATATATATAGATGTAACATGATCCTTTGCCATTTACCAAGTTTTTGAAGCATTCTTTTCCTTGTAAGTATAGTTATATAGTTTTCATTTTTAGTTTCTCGATTAGTCTAGCAATAGCTAGATTTCCTTTGAATGTCATAGTCTTCATTTCGTTCTCTTGCCTTCTTGTTTTCAACAAGGACAAGGGACAAAGATAGAAAAAAAATATATATAAACTCAGTATTATAAGATATAAGAAGCTGAAAACTACTGCTATAGACGTAGACAGCTTCGTGCAGTATCGTGCAAGTAGTAATTTTTATTTTAAATCTTTCTCATTATATACTTTTTTAAATTAATGATTACCTTAAAAATTGAATCTTTCGTTTTTGGTGTTTGAATAATCAACTGAAAATGTTTCTTCTTGCTTGATTTTTTAATGTTCATGAAGACAGTATCAGCACGAAATCATTCCTGCGGCGACGTCATAGCGTGTTCAAGGAAGCGTATAATGGTGGAGACTCATAACCTAATGGGAAATCTTAACCAGGTAAGAGTAAGACAAAAATTTTCAAGCAGTATTTATTTTATATAGCGTTACACATATATATGTTAAATCGACATTTTGCAAGTTTGCCATTATATGATGGGCTGAAATAACATTTTGCACCCTAAACTTTAATTTACATCTTAATGTTTTTATTTTGAAGTCACTTTGCATCCTCTGTAACCAAAATGATGGATGGTGCCATGACGCTGCTTAAGTGGCATGCCAATGACAGAGCAAAATTCCACGTAAATAGATCACGTCGAACCAAAATCCCATGTGGATAGGACACATGGTTTGTCCATGTGAGATTTTGGTTCGACATGGCATACCAGACGTCATGGCACCGTCAATTGTCTCTGTTACAGAGGATGCAACGTGGTTTCAAAATAAAATATAGATCAAGGTGTGACAAGGTTTTTTTTTTTTTTTTTTATAAAAGAGGGTATCCCCCTATGTGATGGCTCTAGGTTTTTCCCTCTTTAATGCATGGATGGCATATTCGGTCTATATATATATGGTCTCCGTCGTAGATTTGTGGTAATCTATAAGTCATATTAGCGTTGTGATTTAAAACGGTGATGTGAGAATAAAAAAGAAGTGTTTGAATTTTTTTATACTAAAAAAAGGTGTGTTTGGTGAAAATTTCCCATGACGTTAGCTTTTGAACACTTCAAATGTACTGAACGGAACTCCCAAACGAAATCGTAATCAATAAAGATATATAGATCTGGGTCATCTCAGTCTCACTATTAATATTTCTAATTAATTAGCACCATCCTTTCTTTTGTACTTTGTTCATATATAGATAATTAGTTAGTCACTAGTTTGGGCATATATATGTATAAATATTATAAAGTTAAAACAAAAAATTAATGAGGGAACAAGCAAAAAAGGGGAAATGGTACTAGAAGCTGGTGGGCAGCGAATTGGAATGGAGAGATTGGGTGATGGGTGATGATCATAAAGAACTATTTTGCGCAAATTGCAATTTGACTTAGATGTAATGTGTGAATTAGAGAGAGTGGTGTCATAAGTTGTCTGCTAAATATATTTGCTGGTACCACTACACCATCAATGATCAGTGATAAGTGCAAAGTCCAATTTTCACAACAATCCTTCTATTGCCTTTCCTTCCTTTTTCTCACTTTACATGTGGGACAAAAAGACACTTCAAAAGATCAACATATATAGTTGAATATTAATTAAGTGTATATATTAAGTATCTTTAATAGTGTGTTTGGAGGAATTATTAGGTGAACTGGATCCACCACGTCATCCGTGGTCCTAACCAATCAGATTTTAACAAGTCAGATTTCTTTCTAAAATTTAGCACCAGGTTTAGCCCCTAGTTTCACTAGATGAGATTTACAAGGTAAATCCCTAAATTTAGGACATTAATTGGCTAGGATTTTAGAAATTATAGGAAAAATTCTGACTTGTCAAAATCTTATTGGTCGAGACCACGGATGGCGTGGTAGACCCGGTCCACCTAATAATCTCTCGTGTGTTTGGGCCTAGGATTAATAGATTATTGGACCATTTATCACTATATCAACCATGAGACCAACCATTAAAATTTTATCACGTCAAATCAACTTCTAAAATTTAGACATAATTTAGCTCAAAGTTTAACCCCATTTAAAATAAACACTATGTCATTATTTAGTGATTGATCTCATAATTGATATGATAGATCAATCCCACCTAATAATTTCTCCTACGTACAACACTTATAGCTTCTTTGAATGTATAAATCATTTGAGCGAATTAGTTTAGCTTAGTTGAATTAGAAACTAAGTAGTATATATAGTAGTGATAGTACTATTAGATAATGGATATTGTTCTCCTTTCTTGTAAAAATTATGCAATTAAATTTAATTAATTGTAGGAAAAGAAAAGGAAAGACCGACCTCCTTAGAGCGGGTCACTATCTAAGGTCGATTTGTAAAGAAGGAAATGAATGCACTTTAGGACTGTAGTGTCGTGCGACATTACCCTTTTGAAAATGAACAACACTTCAACCATAGTGAGTGACTTCATCAAATTAGCCTGGTGATTTGACCAAAGTCTTGTTTTTTTCTTATACCAAAGTCAAGAATTCAATAAAAACCTAACAGGAATAAAATTGTGCCATTCTCCAGGTGACTAAAATTATTTTAATTGAGGATTCCTCTCCCCCCATTTTTTTGCCCCATTATGCCCCATCCATCATATTATGCTACGTGTCCTTAGTATTACATTTTATTTGTTTTCGAGTTTTAACAAATAGTAAAAATCTCAATTAAAACCAGGTTTAGCCCTAAATTAACAACAAATAATTATATATAAGGGTTAATCCTAAATTTTAATACATTTCCCATAGGGTTTTAGAATGAAAATATAAAATTTAATTTAACTAGGCAAAAAATGAATAACATTAAAAACTGAAAAAGGACATGTGTCATTATTTGGTGGATGGGGCACGGTGGGACACAAAAAATGGAGGGAAAGGATTTTTATCCTTTAATTGGATATGTATAAGTCCAAAGTGGCCATATTGTTTTGCTGATAAAATGAATGAGCTCGAATTTAGTCAGTTGATGAAAATGTAAAAATTCAAACTCCAAATTATTAATGAATAATAAACCAGATAATGATTAATTGTCTGTCTTTTCTATAGCTATATAGTTTTAGATATAAATTTGGAATATCTAACAAGAATCAAGAATCATCTATATACAACTAGGGAGGTGATATTGATCACGATCAGATAATAATGGCAAATATATATAAGATGGTGATCGATTGAGAATCTAATAACTTGACCAATAAGGAAAATGGGATATGTTGCACAATAACATTTTCAACCTTGCAATAATTAGTATCCAAATCTTCATCTAATTATTAATTATCCAAACTTTAACCCCATATAAGCCCAAAACCTCACTGTTTTCACAAACAAGGGTGGTCGTCTGATCATCGAGCAAGGGCATAGCAATTAGCCGACATAGAAATATATGGTCCCACTCATTCAATGCATTTTGCATGGGTCTCTTGTAGCTGTCCATTATAACTGCAATGGGCATTTTTTCTTCAAAAATAAAACCACATTTTGTATAAACTTACACACTCACCCGACACAAAGGCAAAATAATCATTTCATTATTTGATTAAATTGTGAAACAAGTATAGGAAAATCGTGTCTTTTTGCTTCATTAGTACTCCATATTTTTTGAACCATTAGTAGTACTCCATTTACATTATGGAAAATTATTCAATACATTGTTAGTGGAGTTTAGCAGACTACACATGCGGGTCTCAAAGAGTGACATGTGTCCCCTAATTAAGGACTTTATTGAAATATTTAAAACTTAATTAATTCAAAAAATTGACATGTTTCAACTCCACAAACCTGTTTATGGAATCTAAAATTTACACTGCTAGTGTATCAAATAATTACCCTCACATTATATATATTGATGATTTGTTATGCAATTAATGTGTAGGAAAATCGTCACTTTTGTTTTATTAGCACTCCATTTATATAATATATTGATGATTTAATATGAAAGTACTTTATAGTTTATATATATAATTAAAACCCATTAAAAAATGAAATTAGTTAACACTTAATTAACACCAACTTAGACTTTTGTCATCTAGTATAAACTTTGTCTTTGAACTTCATCATTGATCATTGTGTGTTCAAATTTACCTTTTCCATATCGATTTCAAAAGTCTACGGTTTTGTAACCAAAAAAAAAAAATCTATGATTTTCATTGGACATTGGAATATTAAACAAATTAATTAATTAAAGCACGTAAGTAGTATCATCCCTCTATAAGTAGAATATTGTAGAAGATTTATAAATAGATGACTCCAAGTGTTAACAAAAAGACATGCAATCGGACTTTGTCTCCAAAGTCCAAAACGTGAGCAAAGGGAAACGCCATAACGTTTTCATCGAACGGAAATACAATAGAAAAGCGTCTTGTCTCAATTTCTTCTCTTTCTCCATCTCTTTTGCTTATAATTATTAGCCATTTTTTAAAACCTTTCCTGAATTTTTCTTCTCATCGAAATCTTGCCTTTTGATTGATATATAATCAGCCGCTAGCGAGCATGGACTCGGACCCACCATTCCATGAGACCTACAAGACCCTTTTTGCAAACTCCATGGACGAAGAATCAAGACTCAAAATAACTCTAAACAACGACATGGTCGAGGAACGAGAGCTTCCGTTAATTGATCTAAGCCCTTTATTCCTCGACGACGGCGAGGAGTTGCGGAAGGAAGGGTGCAAGGAAGAGATAGCTAGGGCTGCCCACGAGTGGGGTTTCTTCCAAGTGGTAAACCATGGAATCTCGAGAGAAATATTGGACAAGACAAGAGAGGAACAAGTTAAAGTTTTCAAGCAACCTTTTCACAACAAGTTCTCGAGTTTCTCAGCCGGTAGTTACCGTTGGGGAACTCCTTCAGCCACTTCCATACGGCAACTGTCATGGTCCGAAGCTTTCCACATTCCCATGGCCGATGTCTCAAGCTCCGCAGCCTCGACTCTCAGGTATTTACAAAAACTTTCGTCTTCTTTTGCTAAATTTATTCCTTCATCTTCTCTTTTGCAAATTTCGGAAAAGCTATAGCAAATAACGAAGCTAGAGAGCTTAAAATCAGCTTGTTGGAAGCTATATGTTCTGTCTTTTTTTTTAAGTCAAGACAATTAAGCTTTTGTTTTATGTATTCTAACTTGTAATGTTGCATGTCGGCATGTAATTTAAGTTTTAGCTAACATAGTTTCATTTGTTGAAAAAAACCAAAACGATGAGACAACAACAAGGCTCAAATCCATAGTCTTTTTCTAGAAAACTTTTTAGTGTCTTTTTAAGCTTTTTTGAATCTTTTTAATTAGATTCTTCTAACCGAAAGAAGAATCAAAATTTGACAAAACCATCCTCTCTAAATTAAGTTTAACAAAGAAAGAACAAATTAAAAACATTATTAATGAAATAAACAAAGATGCAGAAAGTTGTAGAAATTAAGCTTTTTGTTGTTAGTGCATCATTAAATTGATATATTTTTGTTCGAAACAAAAATAATAATTTTAATTTTCTATTGTTGAACATGTTTCTATGTTCATTACACACACGTGCGTTGGCCAAAAAAAATTTGAGAAACTATATTATAGTTTTTGAAAATGATAAAATTGAGTATTTTCTTAATATGTAAATCGCTATAAGTAGATAATTGCTTAATTTTGGAATTATAAATCATCAAAAAAAAATTATTTTTTTCATCTTAAAATCAAAATCAATATTGGAAAGTTTCATGCTTTGTATTAATTGATATATATATATATATATATTTATCCTAATTAATTAGCTTTAATTGAAAATCAAACCTAACAACTTTTCTTTTTGTCTCCATCTTATTAGTTCCATCGATTTGATAATAAGTTGCCTTTTCACTTTTCAGAATGTATCATATATAAGAAAGATGAGTTTGATATCGAATGTCTTATATGTAGCCTCAAAATATGGAAAAAAATTGATGTTTTCCTGCACCTGTAAAAGGATTAGAATGGGGATTTAAGTTTAAACGGTACTGAACGTCTGGGTGGTGTAGTTGGTTATCACGCTAGTCTCACACACTAGAGGTCCCCGGTTCGAACCCGGGCTCAGACATTTCTTCATTTTTCACATTTTTTTTCCCTAGTTTTGTTTGTCTTCTTCTTCTTGTTGGTTTACTGGTTCTGCTTCAGAATGGGACTCAGTTTCAGAGTTATATCACATGTAAAAGTTCTATTTCCATAGTGAAAATGTGTGAGGTGTCATCATCCTGTTAGAATTCGAGACTAGTCTTGTAAAGGTTTTGCCCTGATTTAGTGAGACAAATTTAATAATGGTTTTTGAGTTCTTGTGGTCATCAATGTTGAAGTACTGTCTGTGGGATCCCTGTAATTTGAAAAAGAAAAAAAAAGTCTGAAACTCACCGCCAAACCATATTCAAAAAACGTACCATGGTCGGTGACCTTGCATTTGCATTTGCATGCATGTTTAAAGCTTAATCTCGCAGCATACACTCACGTGAATATCACGAGAGTTATAGAGCTGGAAAACTCAGAAAGGGTCCCATTTTCTTGGGTGATTAATAGGACCCACTTCCTCATTGTTGGGAATTTTTTTTTTTTTTTTTACTTTGCAATTTTGGATATCCTGAAAATTTTGATGAATTAGGCTCTTCTAATTATGTGTTAATCAAAGCAGTTCATCACTGGAACAGTTTGCCACAAAAGTTGCCAGTCTTGCTGAGGAATTAGCTGAGATTTTGGTAGAGAAAATACTGGGTCACAAGTCGACTTATTTCCAGGAAAATTGTTTGCCAAGCACTTGCTATCTTCGACTCAATAGATACCCACCGTGCCAAATTGCTTCACAAATATTTGGTCTCATGCCACACACCGATAGTGACTTCCTCACCATTTTGCACCAGGACCAAATTGGAGGGCTACAGTTAGTCAAAGATGGGAAATGGGTCGCTGTTAAACCAAACCCTGAAGCTTTAATCATCAACATTGGAGACTTATTTCAGGTATTCCATTAATTATATACATAGCTTCTTATTTAAAGATGATTTATAAGCTACTTGATGTTAATTAATTGATTTGATTTGTGCAGGCATGGAGCAATGGTTATTACAAGAGTGTTCAACATTGTGTCGTGACGAATCAAACCAAAGAGAGGTTTTCTGCAGCATATTTTCTTTGCCCATCATATGAAACTGTGATAGAGAGTTGCAGCAAACCTTCGATTTACAGGAAATTTAGCTTTAGGGAATATAGACAGCAAGTGCAGGAAGATGTTCAAAAATATGGTTATAAAGTAGGACTCCCCAGGTTTCTTCTATAACACATGGAAGTAAAAACACTTATTGTTTCTTCTAGCTAAGTGTTTAGTTTAGGTCGATTTGTGGATATAAAATGTTTATGTTATGTCGGCGTTGCCGATCCCCCCCATCGCCTGCAGATAGTTGAATGGAAATTGGTTTGGGAATTTGATCGAACACATTACACACATCAGTGAAAACAACATGATATTGCAATGTGTTATACCAAAGCCTAGCCTAAATGGCACGAATATGGGCTTACGAGCCCAAGTCGAATCCAGCTGAAAGCAGCCCATTTAAACTCTTATATTCCTGTATTCCACATTCAATCTAATGAATTATAGGTTGCAATTTTGAAGAGGTTGCAAATATTGTTACTACTTACTAGTCTCTAACTCTCCATTAATTCGTAATAAAATTGCTGTACATTTTGTTCTTTTCCGGAGTTTGAAAATTGAGCCTTGTGTTGAGAAAATCTGATAATAAGCTTAATTTCCTCCAATATTCTAAAGGGGCACAGAAGCAGACAAGTAAGAAAAAAGAAAGAAAGAGCAAGCAAGCAAGAAAGATTGATATAATATTGTCGTTATAGTACGTATACAGTAAATTAAAGAAAGAGGAGCATTAATGCACATGATGGTCATCAGGTGGTGATGATGAGGAGGTCGGTAAAGCCCGTACGTCCATGGCGAAACCTGGCTCCACGTGTTGGAATCACGACGTTAAAATTGAGAAAGGGCGCGCGCCCGAATCTTTGAGGACTCATATATATATAGTCATAATCATTGAGTGGAGGTCTAATCCAACAGATATATATGGCCTGCTTCTGCTTGCCAAGGGGGGCTGCTCCCAACAACGACAAGACCCGTTAATAGCCGAATACCTCCCACTCTATAACACTCAACTGAACTACTTTGATGATCATAAACTCATCAACTTCCTTCTAATTATATATGCAAAAGGATTTTCAATTCTCATGTTTCAGCAACTTTTTTCTTACCAAATTAATAGAGCAACTTGTGTTTAGTAAGAAATTACAGTACTACTGCATAAATATTCTACATAACTTATATATTAGTACAATGTCGGAAATCCGTATGTTAGGTATATATACTTACATGAAAAAGGATTATTGCCTCCGGCTCCTCGTCGATTTTCTAATCATACTGATCTATTAATTAATCCTACTGTTACAGAAATTAATTTTCTCATCATCATCATGATACCCAAAATATAAAATATATTAAGAAAAATTTTAAACAATCAGAAAAATTGATTAAAATTTTATCTCAAATGATGTGTCATGATGGTCATGTGGGGTCATCCCATGTTTTATAGCAAAACTCCACTTAAATAGTGGTGGGACTAGTCTGCTGGATCAAATCGTGTAACAACACGTCATGTAGGACCAAATTTCAGGTCAATTTTTCTGGTTATATAGCAAAACTCATATTAATTCCAAGTCGTTACCATCAATAACGAAGGCACAAAAACGGTCATCTAACTACATGCATTATTTGACACGTATCATGGTTTCTTCGGTTTTATAAGGGAATATATTGAAATTAACTTTATGTTAAATAAAGTAAGAAATTTAAAAAAATAAGTAAATGCATACATATAATTAGTTAAAAAAAAAGAATAATACTACTTGCCCGTCTAATTCTACCGTTTAATATCCAACAATTACTATAGATTCCAGATATATAGAACATAAATAGCATACCATTATTATGCTTTTTAGAGATACTCAACAATTTACCATTGATTTCATTGATGTGAGTTCATTACCCCGCCTTTTGTTTTGATTCTCATTTAATGTAATAGGGTTAAATGAAAATATTGTTGTGCATATGCGGCCGAGACTCTACATTGCTCCATTATATGTTACCGACATTGGCATTTTGGACACAGAATCTATGCAATAATGCGTGCCTTTGTTTGTTTCCCAGATTTTACCGTTATATTGATCAGACAGATCATCAAGAACAATTTAACTAAATACTAATCCTTATGTTTCTAAACATGGCCATGGCCAGGTATACATCCAAAAGTACCATATATATCCTTTGGTTCTCCTTCTCCAAGTCTCCCCAGCCTTAATTACCTTATCTTGTCTCTTTCATTTTGTGCCTTTCTTCCAGTACTAATCTCTCATTTCCACAAAAAGATAAGAAAAACTGTTTTCTCTCTTTTTTCCTATAGCTATGCTAATAATTAACATCAATAATTATAATGAATGTTGATATGGGGTCTTTTCCTACAAAATATCTTTCTTTTCAAACTTCGTCACTACTCAATTAAGCATATTGTATGCAATAATTTCCCTCTCCATCTCGCTCTCGCTCTCGCTCTGCTATATATAGGTGTGACATTTCCTTTGTGATCATTATCAAGTTTTTGAAGCATTAGTACTTTTTCTAGTATATATAGCTAGTATTTTTTTATTAGTCTCTCGAGACTAGCTAGCTTGCTAGATTTCTTTGATTGTCACATTCTTCATTTCGTTAATTCTCTTGCCTTCTGTTTTCATCAGCTTCTTAAGATATAAAAGAGGCTGAAAACTACTACTGCTTAAGCAACTTCGTGAAAGATCATGCAATCATCATTAAAATCTTTCTCCTTTAATTAGTTAATGCTATATATATATATAAAGGTAATATTATTCAGCTCAATGTTTCATCTTTAGCGTCTGAAGAATTATATAATATCCACACTGAAATTGGACGACATTTCGTGTTCAAGGATGCATAAAAATGGTGGAGACTCATAACCTAATGGCAAGTGTTAACCAGGTAATTAAGACAGATCTCAGATCAGATCAGATGGATTCCAATTTCAATCAAATTTCTTTTCTTTTCTTTTCTTTCTTTCTTTGTGTGTGTGTGTTACAAAGATTTCAAATTAAACTCAATGATTTTTATAATTTCATGGCAAACATTGGATTAGTAAACAAATTATTTAATTGAAAAAAGCATGTAAGTAGTGAAGAATATTGTACAAGATATATATATCTAGACTTAGATCACTATATATACATTAAGTGTTGCAAAAAAGAAAAGCATTTTGTCTCAATCCCCTCTGATCTCTCTGTCTCCATCTCTCCCACACAACCAATTCATTTGTAATTTGCCATTTTTTTGACCTTTCAGATTTCATTTGTTTGATAAAAACCTTTCGAGTTTCATGGATACTTCTTATAATCAAAATCTTGCACGAGACCCACCATTCCACGAGACCTACAAGACCCTCATTTCAAACTCCATGGACGAAGAATCAAGACTCAAAATCACTCTAAAAAACGACCTTGTCATCGTCGAGGAATGCGAGCTGCTTCCCTTAATTGATCTAAGCCCTTTATTCCTCGACGACATCGATGAGTTGCAGAAGGAAGGGTGCAAGGAAGAGATAGCAAGGGCTGCCCACGAGTGGGGTTTCTTCCAAGTGGTGAACCATGGAATCTCGAGAGATATATTGGAGAATATGAGAGAGGAGCAAGTTAAAGTTTTCAAGCAACCTTTTGAAACCAAGTTGTTGAATTTCTCAGCTGGTAGTTACCGTTGGGGAACTCCTAATTCAGCCACTTCCATAAGGCAATTGTCATGGTCCGAAGCTTTCCACATTCCCTCTTCAGCTCTCTCTCCGAGGTATTTACAAAAAGCTTAATTTCGTCCTCTTTTGTTAATTAAATTTAATTTCCTTCATCTTGTTTATTTTCCTTTTTAATTAAATTTCGATTATACTAAGAGCTAGCTAGCTAGCTAAATGTTATAAATTCAGCTTGTTGAAGGCTATTTTGTTCTTTTTTAAGTCAAGAAAATCAAGGTTAATTTTGTTGTTAGTATTTTATTTTATATATGTTGACTGCTAATATGGCATGTCGGCAAGTTAATTATTTAAGTTTTAGCTAAATTGATAGTATTATATTATTTTGTTGTTAATTTTTTGGGATTTTTTTTGCACTTCAATTGCCTACTAATTGAATCAATATTCAGAAATTCAAATCTATCATTACTTACGCCCTTGTGTTAATCAAGCAGTTCATCATCACTGCAACAATTTGCTACGGAAGTTGCCAGTCTTGCTCAGGAGTTAGCTGAAATTTTGGCAGAGAAAATAATGGGTCACAAATCGAGTACTTATTTCCAAGAAAATTGTTTGCCAAGCACTTGCTATCTCCGACTCAACAGATACCCACCGTGCCCAATTGCTTCACAAATATTTGGTCTCATGCCACACACCGATAGTGACTTCCTCACCATTTTGCACCAAGATCAGGTTGGAGGGTTACAATTAGAGAAAGATGGGAAATGGGTTGCAGTTAAACCAAACCCTGAAGCTTTAATCATCAACATTGGAGACTTATTTCAGGTTATAATCCATTAATAGCTTCGTCTTTAAATCTTAACATGGTGATGCTAATTATTTGATTTGTGCAGGCATGGAGCAATGGTTATTACAAGAGTGTTCAACATTGTGTCGTGACGAATCCAACCAAAGAGAGGTTTTCTGCCGCATATTTCCTTTGCCCATCCTGTGAAACCGTGATAGAGAGTTGCAGTAAACCTTCGATTTATTAACTTTAGGGAATATAGACAGCAAGTGCAGGAAGATGTTCGAAAATATGGTTATAAAGTTGGACTCCCTAGGTTTCTTTTATAACACCCAAAAGTAAATAATATATTTATTGTTCCTTCTAGCTAAGTTTAGGTCGATTTGTGCATATAAAATGTGGTTGTCCCTGATGTCCCCCCATCTACAGGAAAATGTTGTGGTCTAGTTTTGCTTAGTTATTTCTACTAAATTGAATGGAAATTTGGTATTGGAATTTCATCGAACACGTTGTGAAAAAATGAAATTGCATGTGTTATTGCTAAACTTCAAGCAGCACCAATATGGGCTCTTGAGCCCAACCAAAAGCAGCACATAAGTTGCAAAAGGTTAAATTCTTATTTGGGCTTTCCCTTTGGTTTTTAGACCCAATTTCCCAACAAACAGATATTCAATAATAAATTAATTAATGAAATTAAAAATAACCGTTGAACAAGAACAAAAATGCTGGCGTGTCACACCTTCAATCTCCGCGCCACAGCAACCCCGGCCAACCCTGACATTTCCGAGCCACAAGAACCCAAGCCAAGGTCTCGGAAACTGAAGGCCAGCCCACAACTCAACCGATGGCACCGTGCGCGGGCTTTAAGGTCCGGCCACAAACTGGAACGATCGGGCAACCGGGTTGAGGCGGTAGAAGTGAACCACTCGGTTCAACGAACCGGAGAGAGTCCCTCGTCGGAATCCTATTCGGCGGTAATTGACGGCGGCGATGAAGTGGAGGTAAATCCGGGTAAGCCAATTTATATGGTTTCTGATGGAACTGGATGGACGGTGGAGCATTCCGTTGGTGCGGCTTTGGGGCAGTTTGAGCATTGCTTGGTGGACCGTGTGTGCCCCGTAAATACCCATCTGTTCTCCGGGGTATGTTAATTTTGTCTCTTCACTTAGTTTGAAATTTTAATAGAATCTGTTTCAGTGACTAATGGATAAATCTCGAACCTTTTGCAATATTTAAGGTTGTACTGGTCTTGTCTGCAAGTAAAAATTAAAATGTAAAGTAAACAATTAATGAAGCTTGGGTTTTTCTAGGTATTAAAGTTTATTTAATTGCAATGAAGCTTGGATTTTTGAAAGTTTGAAAGGCTTTTTGTTGGGAAATTTTGATAATAATAGTAGTGTCTTTTAGGTTAACTGGATGACTATGTGATATGCAATGTTCAGATTGATGATGTTGAGAGATTGATGGAGATTATAAAGCAGGCAGCCAAGGAAGGTGCAATGCTTGTTTATACTTTAGCTGATCCTTCCATGGCAGAGTCTGCCAAGCAAGCCTGCAAAGTATGGGGTATACCGTCTACGGATGTATTGGGTCCAATCACAGAGGCAATTGCTGCTCATTTGGGAGTCTCGCCTTCTGGTCTTCCCCGGGGAGCTTCTGGAAGAAACATCCCTCTTTCTGATGAATACTTTCGTCGGATTGAAGCTGTTGAATTTACAATCAAGCAGGATGACGGGGCTCTACCCCAGAACTTGTGCAAGGCTGACATTGTTCTCACAGGTGTTTCTCGTACTGGAAAGACACCATTATCGATTTATCTAGCTCAGAAAGGATATAAAGTGGCAAATGTCCCCATCGTGAAAGGAGTGGCATTGCCAAAGGGTCTTTTTGAGGTAGACCCCGAGAAGGTTTTTGGTTTGACTATCAATCCGGTTGTTCTGCAAACAATCAGAAAAGCAAGAGCTAAGAGTCTGGGCTTCGGTGAGGAAACAAGGAGTAACTATTCAGAGATGGATTATGTGAGACGGGAGCTGGAGTTTGCTCGTATGGTTTTTTCTCAAAACCCTGTTTGGCCAGTTATTGGTAAAGAGAATCAACTTTCTACTCTATTTGTTAAGTACTAGCAACTCTTTTAATCCCTTAGGATGGAGATGTTTATTGCCCATTTCTGAGTTTAACATGGACAAAAAATATGGTTTAAATTGATTTTCAAAACTTAAAGATGTTTGACATGTTAGTCTGGTAATCTTGGGTTGACCTCCTGATACTAATTTGTGCAGAAGTGACAGGTAAAGCAATTGAAGAAACTGCTGCTGTTATATTGAGGCTTTACCATGATCGGAAGCAGAGGTGTTCAATGCCACGAATCTCAAAACGATACTGATGAAGTATGAGTATGTTAAATACAGGTGAAGTGGAGTGAGATTTGCTGCCACATTATTACAGAGAAATACTAACTTCACAACTCAGGTTGTAATTCCTGGAAAAGGTAAAAGTGAAGATATAGTTAAGATGTATGATCCATATTTCTACTCTCCATCTTGATTACTAGTATTATTGTAGTTATCACCCTTACAAACTAGTCTATAATGAAGCAATACAGCCATATTGTATACCTAATACAGTTTTTTTTTCTGTAGACAAAGTCTCCCTTCTTCATCATCTTCCGAACCTAATACATTGATTTTGAGGAAATTTAATACAAGAATTACTGAGTGGTATATCTATCTTGCCATGACATCATTGCTTATTTATTATTGTTGTTTGATCTTCAGTTTGCTGAAATGCCTTTATGAAGTTACAAGTTAGTTTTAATCCACCATTAATAATCTCAAAAGTGGTAAGAGATTCCTAATTAAATGAAGAGGTAGCTTAGGGTGGCTGCATAATTCAACTATTTGATAAGCATAAAATAGCACTTTGATGTATTTATATTGCAGACAAACCAAAACCATCATAATAATGGTCATTTACTCATGTTGTGATTTCTTACCTAAATTATTAGTACTTCAGATACAGTGTTGGTTGCTTTGCAGGGAAAACATTAGTTCAAATACTTAATTGTCATTTTAGAATCAAGATGTAGCTATCTTTGAGAAAGGAAATAATAAATTCATTTGCGGCTTATAGGGCAGGCTAAGTTTCTAGGTTATGAGAGAAACAGAACATGCCTATATACCCTGCTTGGAAACTTTGTCCAGAAAAGTTGTGATTATAGTGGTTGAAAGTTTGAATGTGTCGTCGAGGTAGTTTTCTGTCAACATTTTCTACCTAGAAAGTCCTCTTCATATGGTTAGGTCTGGGTTGATGAAACTTAAACGAATTATGGAGGGGGTTGTTTTCTTATGATCATAATTTTCAATTCATAGCTCTGTTTTTTTCTGCAAATTGCTTATCATTCTGTTTTATCAGAAGCCACAAGGCATGGCCATTGTATGGAAAGATGATTCATTGTTTGCCAATTCAACTCAAACAAGGATAAATGACAGTGTTAGGCTCTCGCCCATTCCACTGCTTGTGGGAACGAACCTACGAGCCTTTGGAAAAGATTCCTTAGCCGTAGCCCCCCGTAGGTAAATCCCTTTATTCCCCCAAGGCCCAAAGAGTTTGGTTCAAAAAGTAATAAGAGTCTTCGAGTGCGCAATTGCGCATGCCTATGTGCAAATATACAAATACTTTAGTGCCTGTAAAATCTGATAGCTATACAAATCACATGGAAGCCACAAACAAAAAACATTCGAAGTTGGATTGCCAGAAAAGGAAACTGAAGAGAAGGTATGGCGAAGGAGAAAAAGTGAAGAAAAGGGCAAAAGTTTCTTTCAAAACCTTCCATTGTTTATCTCAGAACCAAAAAGTGAAACAGATCATGATTTTTGATCTCTTCTTTCATAGATAAAGTATTTTAATTGAAAGAAAAAGGGGAAGATTCCATATCTTTGTCATGGTGGAGTATACCCTTGTCTTCATCTCTCCAAATTTTCTTCAAGCCTCAGAAAAGTTGATATATATAACTACTAATTTGAAGCCAACTTTAATGGAAGGTTGATTAGCTTTTGCCGTCCCCAAATTTGTCTTCTTTTTTGAAACTTTCTTTTTGTTCTTCACTACCCTCTGGCTAATTCTCTTGTCAAAAGAAGACATTTCTTATATAAAAAGAAAGAGCTTCACTATCAAACACTTGCATCCATTTCTATTTGTCACGCATTCAACTCTCCCCATGTGTTTGCGATATTGCAACATATTTTAATCAGCAAAAGGATTGCGCGCTGAGTTTGGTCAGTGGGCACTAATCTAAACCATTCTCTTCCCCATTCATCCTGCTAATTGACAGGGTGAAGTATATCAGCAAAATTGTTCCCATGCTCGACCTGCCAATAACATAAAATTCCACATTAAATTTTTGTCTTAATTTAAGGTGAAATTATACCATAGTTATAAATAAGAGGCTTTGTAACTTACAATGTAGCAAAGAAGAAGAGAATCCTCTTGGGGTCAAATAGCCATGGCGGAGGAGACCGCCGGAAACTATTTCTCCTTAAACTGAATCTGCTTTCAGGAGCAGTGGTTATATTGCCTGTTGTAATGGTGATCTGATGATGAACTTGTTGGTTGCTGCCATGATCGGTGGTGGACCCTACAGCCACCGCCGTGGGCTTTTCAGGCGTGCTAGACCCTACCACAGTAGTTGCAATTCAATAATTCCTTTCCAAAACCCTATCAAATAAATTACTATACATACATAATATATAGTCTATAGGCAATTTTTTTTTTCTGCCATAAATAAATTTCCAACAACACATGACAACATGCTTCTGAGAAATGATACTATGGAATCTGTAGTTAGCACCAAACTATTAAAAAGGTAGCAGAACTCAAAATTCAGGACAACCCTCTTCTTAGTTAAATGACAAGGAATCTTTTCCTATAGTTAAATACTAAATATACTACATGAATATCTGCCCTGTAGAATTCAAGCTAAACCAGAAAAATATGAATGCCAGCACATACTAAACTATGAAACCTTATTAAGAATCTTACTAGGAGTATAAACAAATTGATATATAGATTATAGCCTGATTTTATTGATATTAACTGTGAAATTACCATGCTAAGTGGCGCGAGCTGATTGGTGGATATTGAAGCAGGAGGGTGAGGTTGGTCCAGTTTGGTGATGGAAAAAAGAGAGGTATTAAACTACATTATTGGCAAACATCAAATATGGCCAAATCTTAGTTTATTCTCACTATTGTTTGCTAGTGTCCCTGCATATGCAATTATGCAGAAACAACCTTTCTAATCCACACAGGGACCAATGGTCCATAGTTTTCAAGAAAATTGAACCATTAAACTTTGGGAAATAAAATTCTAGCAGCTTTTGTTTCCTGGGAAAATTTTTTTCTGGGAAAAGTTGGAGTAAATTGATGACAATGCAAGGATATATATAGTATAACCAAACATTAAAATGACTTTATGCAGAAAAAAATTGTACCTTTGGGTGATGAGGTAGCAACAAAAGAATCTCTATCATTGACAGTGGGACTTGAATTTGAATTACTAGTATTAGAATTGGGAGAAATAATCTTCTTGTCGCCACGCTGAGACCCTTTGCGGGAAAGGTTTCTCTGCAACTTGTTTTTTTTAAAAAAATCAAGAAAAAAAGATAAACAAAAGAATTAACTCAAAAGAAAAAAAAAAAATTCTTGAGAAAGACATTTCTGATATACTGAGAAATTAAAGTCATAACGTGTTATCTAAAAAGGCTTTACTTTAGCTTCAAAATTTCATGTAAAAAATTTTCAAACATGCATGGAAAATGGAACTGGGTTTTTGAGCTATGAACACGTGTCAGTAAGAAAACAGAATCCCAGAAAAAGAAAAAAGAGAAACAGAGGAAGAGGAAACTTACTGTAATTCTTGAATTTGGGTTGATATCTTTATTGGATCCTCCATGAGAGAAACTTTCCATATCAATAACAAAGCTATCGGATTTATCGGATGTGTATTGAAATCCATTAATATGATCCGAAACTGAAATCTTTTGTGTGGACATTTTTTCTTCTGACCCTCGATTCTCGTAGGAAGATGCCAAATTCTATCCCCAAACAGGGGAAAGAAACAGAGTCAGAGGAATTAATATTGTAATAACTCGGAATTTAAGACCCAAATTCAAGGAATTATTATCAGAAAAAACCAATTCAACAGTTACAATGAAACTTTAAAAAATTAAAATTGAAGTATTTGAAGAAAACCCAGAAATATACTATCCTTACCAACTTTGGATTCTCCGTCATGTCCATCATTTTCTCGGGAAAGTGAAGGAAAGATATAAAAGAAGAGCCGAAAGAAGAAAGAAGAGGTGGAACTATGACTATCTACAGCAGCGTCACACAAATTGCGTATCCAATGGGGCACTTTCAATCCTGATTGGCGAGAAGAAAAGAAAAAGAAGAAAAAAAAACAGAGAATCCTTCCTCTTAGAAGTCAAAAACTTCAAAGATTTTCTATTCTTGAAAACTCAAAGAAATCTCGTGATTTACGAACAAAAAAAAAGACTTTGGGTAGAAGAAACGAAATCACCAACCTGCTTAAACAGAACAAAAGACAACTCCTTTTCTTGTTCCTTGTTAAAAAGGACTGGTTCTTGTTAACTGATACTTCTGTTGTGTAAGAATATGAACTAACTTGGTTAACAACGTTGGGAGTTCAGTTCCCTGAAGTTGACTCCGGAGATTTTGCTTCACTTTTTGTTATTGCATAACATCGAAAGGGAAGAAGATATTGAAATGGGGAAATTCAGTTTTTAAGAAGAAAATGTGATCAAAGCGTGCGAATTTTTATTTTATTTATATGAGAAAGAGAGCAAAAACAAAGACATGAGGGATTTGGAATTGCAGAGAGGCCTTCGTTTTTCTCTCTCACATACTAATATTTATATGATGAGTTGTTAATGCACTCATTGAAACGTTTACAAAAATTAATAATAAAAAAAAAATTATTTATTTTAATATTTGGAGTGGGGAAATCATGTGGAGTTAGGCCTATGATAACAAGCCTTGACCTTGAGATTAATTAAATAAATAAATATATATATAGTACTATATTAAAATTTTCTATTAATAGAAAAACTAGTTGTCTTTCAAGCAAATGTCATGAAATATTGCCTTTTCTAATTTCTGATTTTAAGCTTGTTGGCATTAGTCTTATCTTTTTGCCTTTTATGCTTTTTTGTAGCATAAAACAAGAAATATAATGAGAAAAAGAAAACACTTTTAAGTAAGCAACTCTTTTCAAATATTAGCATACATTTATTTTTTTGATTGAGCTGTGTAAACTATAAAGTGATTAAGTGAAGATACTAATTAATCTTCTTTTTAAGTACAAGTGTTTAAATCCAACTAAAAAAGGTAGATGTGACAGCTTTAATTCTCTTAGATTTTAGCATGCAAGTTGTTTTATATGCTTAGACAACAAAATATGTGCACTATATATACATTCTGCTAACCAAAATTAAGCTTTTGTTGCCCACCCTAATCAAGAATCAAGATTTGAATAAGATGGGAAAGTCATTGATTATTGACAATTATAAAAAATATATACTACTACATTTTTCGAGTTAGGATCGTAGAACGTTCAAAACTCTTCTAACAAATACGTTCTGATAAATAAACTTGTATTCTTACCATTATCGAGTTTGTATTCACTTACATTAATTAAGTATAGATTAATTTTATCTTCTGGATAGTAATTTTAGGCATGAATGATGAATTGACAAGACCCATTTGATATGGGCCTTGAGTACCAAGGCATGGGGCCTCAGATTGTTAGCTGAAAGCCTCCCATCTTGCAAAAATCTGAGTTTAACATTTATTGATTGCATTAAGGATTGCGTACTAAACTCAAAATTCTTATTAAGATAAATTCAATTCAGATATCGATGATGCCTGATTAAACATCATGCTTTTGGAGTGCGGTGCTGGCGACAAGGACGCTATAATTAAATTTTATCCATTTCGATACCAACTATTATACATTATTATTATTGATTAATTGAACAATAATTTTCAAACAGCTTATAATAGTAATATTAATAATATAAATCAATCATTTTGGAATTTATACACACACACAATCAGATAATCATGCTTTTTAGTTTGGGAATTGAGAAACTTGGCCGTGACTGGAGGGGTGAAGATTGAAGAAGATGCAGAGAAGGCTGAATTTATACGCGTAGAAGGGCTCGTGCTTGTTCCAGTGGTAAATGGGTTGGATCAAGTGGTAAGCGGCTTGTTCCAACTTAAGCAGATCTCAGGTTCGAGACCTTGCCTACGCAGCTGCCCCTATTGGGAGACTCACCCACCATAACTAAATATCAGATGAGATAAAAAAAAAAAAAGGCTCGTGCTTTTTAGAATCAAAAGCTCAAGTGCTCAACTACTTGGATCTTTGAAATAAAATTTTAAAAAAGAATTAAATGTGTATGAATAAATAATGTATTATTTATTATTATTGGAAAAACAATTAACCGAAAGAAAATAACATCTTTAAGATAATGATCATATAATTAATCAATAATAATGGTATAGATAATGATGGAGTAGAAAAGCTTGAACATAATGATATCAATGGAGTAGCACATGTCGTGGAGGCAATGTTTCTGGCGGTGGAGATGCTGCTGTCTGCTGCCTCATGTATTTTCCACTATCAAATAATTTAAGTGTATATATACATTAATTATACATAATATATAAGCATGTTTTGTAAGTAGGATAATATAATACATATATATAAAGTTCGTTTAATTAATATATGATCGAGTATTATATATATTGATCTATACAAAAAATACTAATTATGGTCCTTTTTCTTCATATGATTCTTTGGACACTATGATGAAATATTTCACTTTATTACATAGAGTTTCTTTTATTTTCTTGTTGAAAGATTCAATTCATTCAAGGCTTGATAAAAAAATTGCTCCTGGGTTGTTGTCTAATGACTCTAATTATTAATAAGGGAATTTGAAATTTTGAACTCTCTAATTAGAGAATGTCTATGATCCAACTAAGTATTATGAGTATATTAAATATATTGAAATTAAGAATGAAATTGAAAGGTAACTTTTCCTTATAAAACTTAATTATAAATGTAAAAGAGAAAGAATATTAATTAGTATGACTTTGCGCCACTTACCATGGAAATCCAACCATGAATTTCCTCAAATACATGCATACGGTGAAGTAAGTTTGTAGTAGGTGAGTAGTTTCTTTCTTTCTTAATTACTTTTGGACTGCTAGCTAGACTCAAATAGTCAACCTTCAAATTGACAATTACAATAAGATAAAAAAAAAATTATATACAAGGGAAAGCAACAAAGATTACAGCAATAGAAATTAAACAGCTCTAGACCAGGCTATTTCTAAGGCATCAGCTGTAAGTACCGATGTAAGTTCCTGTGGTGGAGTGGTGAAATGTGTAAACCCAGCGAAATGATCAAAGTGTGTGGCCATACAATCTACACTCATATTAGTCTCTCGATAGACATGTTTGATGGAGCACTTCCATGGGCAAGCTATAAGATCACATATAGCAAATATAATTCTATTATGAGATCTCCTGGAGTTCAAACTGTGAATCTTAGATACAGCCATAAGAGAATCAAATTCTAAGGTAAAATTTTCACTCATATGATATATATTTTTGAGCATACATAAGGTATATATAATTTTATCTAAGCTTGAGTACAAAAACATAAGGATATTGTTTTTTTTTCTTAGGGAACAAAAGGATATTATTGTAATTAATTAAATAACTATAGGCAAAGGCTTGAGCTTAATTAGCTGTTTCTTTTTTGGGGTAATAGCAGCGCTCTGGCGAAACTTTACCCAGCAAGCAGCTCAACATTCTAATTAAGACCTCTTAAATGCTCGAAGAGACATGGCTACAATAAAAATCATGTGCCTCATCATCTTAATTTTGCCTTAAACAATTGGTTATTAGCAAATTAAAGGCTCGAAACAATATATATAGATATAATAAAGCCCTAGCTAGGCTGGGGGGTTTTGTCACGTGCGGTGAGGCAGCATGTTTGCTATTTGCTCAAGTCTAAATCAAGCCATAGGGACCAGTCCCAACCCATTCACACATTTATTTTCTTTGCTCATTCTCTCAAAAAATTTCTTAAGTTTTTTGTGGAAATTTCATGCCAACTCGAGATAAGACATAAAATATTGGACACCTTTCATATATCCGTCCATATTTCGGTTCCAAACAAACTTAGAATTATGGCTCTACATTTTTCTTCTAACATTTGGACAAGACGAAATTAAAATGGTTATGGTCATCAACACCGTCGGAAAATGGACATCAAACGAAAAGAAAAAGGAAGAAAGATTATTGTAAATAGTATAATATTTTGATATTTATTTTTCTTCTTTCATTTTCGGTCCCCTCTTTCCTGCAATTATCATAGCGGCAGCGGACAACCGAAAAGAAAAGAGAGAAGGATCTTTGTGTAGTATAAAAGGGAGCAAATCCGAGCCAAAAAAAAAAATAAAGTGAGATGGATGTCTGGCTTGCACTGCCATTAACTTGTGTCCAAAGTTAGTAGTTTTAGTACAATAAGACTCACTTCATTTTCACCATTAATGGGTATCCATTGATTTTTCATTGCACTTGCTTTATTTTCGTCTTCTTCTTTTTTTTTTTGGTTGAAACATTTTCATTTTATTATTATGGTCCCAATCCAATATATATCTTGAGGACTAAAGCCCTTTTTTATCTCTAAATTTGTCTAAAATTGATCTTTTGTCCCCTAAATTTTAATTTGGGACCTTTTACCCCTTAAACTTGCAATATGAGAACATATTAGTATCTCTCAAACAATATTGTTGTTGCCACGTGACGTTTTGATCCAACGTGACATTGCCACGTTGCATTTTTTGTTCGACGTGACATTGTCACGTCAGCAATACCGTTTGTGAGGGATTAAAATATCCTCATATTGCAAGTTTATGGGTCAAAAAGTCCCAAATTAAAGTTTAGGGGACAAAACGTCAATTTTAGACAAGTTTAGGGGACAAAAAGGGACTTTAGTCATATCTTGAGGGGGTGAAAAGATTAAGTAGAAAAGTTTAGGGATTAATGTGAAACTAAAAGAAAGAATTAGGACCGTGAATGGAATTTATCCATGTGATTATAGGGCAGACTTTTCCTTCCTTCGTATAAAAAAAGTCGCATTTGCAATTGGATTTGGATATACTTAAAAAGTTAATATAAATAGCCATTGAATTTAATATAATGATTTAAATTTAAATCTATAATGTCAACTCAGCGAATTTTAGGGGTTAATTTTCGGTGCCAATAAAAACCCACATGTACAAAGAGAATTTTAGGAACTGAATATGTGAATTGGTTTAAAATTTTATATACCAAATGAATTTGGATATGTTTCAAACAAATTCAAGAATATATAGATGAATTAGCTGCTGCTCTCAACCATGTGGATGCAATAAAAGTAGGAATATCTCTAAAACCATTTCTGATATATCTAAGCATGGTTCGCAAGTCAAACATGGTGGTTAATTGGGAATGCTCTTCAACAATCGATCCCCATTCCCCCATTTCCCAGGTCTTTCGCTTATTTACTTTAATTTGCTGCAACATATAACCAACTTTGAACTTTAAGCCTTTGGGGGATACTCTTTCTTTCTGTTTTTTGGGGATACTGTTGCACCTGCAATCAAATCATAACTTATAACTTTGATACATTTGCTGTGTTGTCACAAACATTTTTCACGTTTCATCATCCTTTTGTTGCCCCAAAAGTCTAGGGATATAATGTACTAATTAATTGCAATCATAACGTGACAATTCCGGAATCACCCATTTCTTTCTTCTATATATATATAGTCCATCAAGTTTTATTAGCTCATTATTTTATCATCATGGGGATTTTATAGATTAAAATATACTATTTTCTTATTCATGAAGATATTATATATAGGGTAATTATTTGATATATCGGTGGTGTAAATTTTGGACTCCACAAACGGGTTGTGGAATTGACACATGTTTATTTTTTGAATTAATTAAGTTTTAAATATTTCAATCTAGTCCCTGAAGGACACGTGTCTCCTTTCAGAACCCATTTGTGTAGTCCACTAAACTCCACCACCGATGTATTGTATAATTTGCCTTATATATATAGAGTAATATTTTCGTTTCCCCTATTTGTATATATTGAATGTTATCGTGCAATTCCGTTTCTTTGCTTTAAATTATCTTCGAAGTTACGTGAAAAATATGGAACAATGGAATTTTGGGATAAGGGGGAGAATAATGTGCGAGGAATCATTACATGTTCCACTTAGATTTGGTAAGGGATACCAAATTGGCGATGATCTGTTATATTTCGGTTGCAAAATTGTTGGCTAACTAATATAAGCCTTTCCTTATATTAGAGTCAATGTTTAGTAATTAATAAATCCCAAAAACATTATACTAAAAGAATGAAAAGAAAAAAGGACCCACAAAACTATACTTTCATTTGTCAAAGGGTGATAAGATAAGATTGCTTGACTAGGAAATTAATTACTACATATATATGTATGCTAGCATACATTAAATTGTACTAATTCTTTTAATAGATGCATAAACTTGAAAAAGAAAAAGGTTAATTAGTGATCACCATGAATGATTTTAGAAGGCATATTTATAATCAAGAAGTCAATCATACAAATGTGGGCTAGAATCACAAATAAACAAAGTGTGCTGTCATATTCATTTAATTTTGTTGAGTTCAATAATTTATTATGTGTTGTTCTTGCAAATAATTATATTTTGCGTCAGATTATATATAATTAGCCAGACACATGTACTTAAAGCCCAAAATAAAATTATGGTTGAAAGAGTAAATATCCAAGGAGGGCACTATGCGGCTGGAATTTGCTGTTAGCCCCATAGAATCTTCACAGGCGAGCAGTACTACTTGGGTCTTGGGCCATCATCCATATTGCTTGCTCTCTCTTGACTTAACAGGGACCGGATATTCCGCGCGCTCGCCATTGGTGGCCAGGGAACTTCTAACTCACAGCATTAAATCAAAAGGCCATAAGGGCTTTTTAAATTAAAAAGCACAAAAAAAAAATGATGTAAAAAAGTAGTAAGGAAATGAAAATTTATTAATGGTGTCATCTGTTGATGGAGTGTCAATCTCTTAATTTCTTAATTTTTTTGCTGTAAACTGGAATTAGATTAAGTAAAAGGGTTAAAGTGTTTATAAGTCTGGGCATTGAGAGCCCCATTACGTCATCCATAAAAACATTAAATTCAGAATTTGGGATACAATCAAAAGTGGAGAAATAATTCTCAGAAAGTCTTTCCAAATTGACTAAAACATCAGCAAGTCTGTTGGCCTCTCTGAAATAATGAGAAGGCTTCATTTAATTTCTTAATTTCAAAGATTAGTATTAAACTCTAATCTTTAAGTAGAATTTGTTTAGGTGATATTTGGTTTGGATATCTAAGATTAAAAGTGAGAATGTCATTCCTGATAATATAAAATTATCGGCATAAAAGATTACTATGGTTTGAAGTGGGAATTATGTCAATTCTACTTAGAAGATTTTTAGATGAACCAGACATGAGAATGTTACATTTCTTACACAAACCCAAAATCAATCCTGAACCAAACCAAACGTGGGAACTTAGTACTAGAAATTTAAAGAATTACTCCATGTGTTAAATGCTTGCAACTTGCTAGGAAATTTAACAAAAGAGACATTACAAGACTCAAGTCCCCAGATAAGAGGCTAAGAATGGGTAATAGATTTTTCATTCTCATCGATTTTCACCCTCCCAAAATTGGGTAAGGTAATGCATTAGCAAATGATAAGGAGAATAGAATCTTCTTCGATGGTATGCCCCATGAAAGTCTGAACCATCCGTAGCTTATCTTCTCTAATCTTTTACAGCAGCATATATAGTATATAGTAAGTGCAATATCTAAGCAGCCCAAAGAAAATCAGTGTATGAATACAAACTATATATAAGACAAGGTGTTGTCGAAAAATTACAAAATATTTAATGTATGAAATAGACAGGGTCCGATGGAGTGTGGGCACTATCCCTTATAGTAATTGCTTAAAGATTTTTTGTCATTAACTTGGATCGCTACTGACTACTGATTGGAATGTTTTTGTTAGGATACGGGAAATGTTGTTTTTAACTCTTGAATTCTTAGAATTTTAATTTGCACATGCAATCACGAATTAAAAAAAAAAAAACTTAGATCCTTTTCCATGCCCCCACCTTGTTTTTGTCTCGACTGCAAACCCCCCACGGATTAATTATTCCCCCTTGGTACTTTTGCTTGTTGAAAATCGCTTCCTCGTGGTGCAACTTGCAAACCCAATTGGTGCTAGCAAAATCAAGAATCGGCCACTTTGATTAATAAAGTTTATTAGCAAATAGCAATGTAGGGTAAGGCAAATGGTTTTCTTCAACGTTTATGCCTTTGACATTACTAAATTGCCTGCTAGCCTTTTTGCCTCATGAACTATAATGACAAAAACATTTTGCTCCTTGAATATCAAATCGTGACAACTTGCCCTTGAATTTTCAAATTCAAAATAATTTGCCTAATGAACTTTCCAAATTTAGGACAATAAATACCTCATAATGTAGGGGACAAATTATCTTAAATTTTGAAAATTCAGAAGAAAAATTGTCTCGATTATAGTTTAAGGAATGAAGTGTTCTTGGCCCTAATATAGTTTAGGGGCAAAAGACTTATAAGCCTTTGATTTTTGTTGTTGATCAAACATGTCTTCATCACACATGGAGAGAAAGTGAGACATCTTGTTGGGTTTCTAAATCAATGAACTTGGGCCTTTAATTAGTTGTCTTGGAGTTTAAGTTTGTTTACCCAAACGTTCTTGGGCTCTTGTTCTTTTTCAGCCTTTCAGGTATTGGGTCATAAGCCCGTAATCCTATATCCTATTCTTGGTTTTTTGGGCCGGCAATCTCAAAACCCAAAACCATGATCTCTTGATATGTTCAAAAACCATATTCTTTCTTCCTATTTGTAGTTTTGTACATATACTTTTCACTTCCCATACGCCGCATCATCAGACCTTTATACCTTGTTCTTGTAATAAAAAGCTTCATTCTTGTTTTGGTTAATAGTCACTTCATCAAGCTCTAATTAACAGTGTGCTTGGATTGAGGGACCAGTAAGGGACGGGACGGGATGGGAGGTCATTTTAGTTAGTGACCCATGTTTGGATTGGAAATTAGATTTGATCCGTGGATTTTGGAGGATCAATTTTGGTCCTTCTTGATCCTTATAAGTCCACCTTTTTTGGTACTCCAATTTGGAGTACCAACAAGAACCAACAAAATTTTTATTTATTAAATGTTAGGTGATCCCTCATGTTCCTTACTTTTTATATTTTAAACAATCCAAACAAGGATTGGTCATTCTCTTCCTTTCCTTTCAAAAACCCTTCTTTCCCATCCTATGCTGTCCTATACTGATCCCTCAAAAAGTTTATCCAAACACACTGTAAAGCTTCACCATGAAATTATTACCAAAAACACTAAAATTTAAACAGGGCAAAACTATAAAGCTAGACAGAGTGTCAATGGCCTCAGCCCTTTTTATTCTTTTCTTTGCCCATGCAAATTAGACTTCCAAATTCTTTAACGTCCCTTCTCTTTTCCGCCACCTTTAGATACGTATATACCCCTACATAAACACCCTTTCTCATTAACAATTTAATACAACAAAAGTTTCCCAGAAAACCTTATCACAGAGAAAAAAATGTTGAACAACGATCGGTTGCCCATCCGATACACGCAGCAAGAACATCAGCCGCAAACTCAACCAGGGCCGCCGCCGCCGCCGCCGCAACAGCCCCTCAAACGCCACCATACTGCTCGCTACTATGCCCACCGTGTCCGTGAAAGCTTCACCACCAGAGTCACAAAAATACTCTGTGCCGTGTTCTTGTCTCTGCTTTTAGTTGTCGGCATTGCTTTCTTCATTTTATGGCTTAGTTTACGGCCCCACCGTCCGAGGTTTCACATCGAGGAATTTACTGTTCCTGGTTTGGCTCAACCGGAAGGGTTCGAAAATGCTCAAATAACATTCAATGTAACAGCCAGGAATTCCAACCAACACATTGGGATTTACTACGATTCCATGGTTGGGTCGGTTTATTACAGGGATCAACAAATTGGGTCACGGCCATTGTTGGACCCATTTTATCAGGAACCCAAGACGACTAGGGTTGTGTACGGAACATTCGGCGGTGCCACGCTGACGGTTAATAGCAACCGTTGGAAGGAGTTCATGAATGATAGGCAACAAAGCACGGTGGTTTTCCGGTTAGAGATTACGTCAGTTATAAGATTTAAGGTTTCGACATGGGACAGTAAGCATCATAAGATGCATGTTAACTGTGATGTTGCGGTCGGACCAGACGGAAACATCTTGCCTATTTACAAGGAGAAGCGATGCCCTGTTTATTTCAGTTGATCATTTTTCAATTGTTGTGGAATTATATAATTATTGAGTACTTAATTTGATTTGTAATTTTTATGTCTAATAATTGAATTATGATTGATTTGTAATTTGATTTTTATTTCTAACATGAAAATTAATACTATAATATGTTACTTAGTCCTTAGGTGTTAAGTATTTGATTTTCACTTTTTCGACCCACTTGTAAAGTTAAATTGGAAAAAAAGAAAAAATCCTCCCAAAGGCCAAAAGGATAAAGGAAACATAAAGCAATTCTGTGAAAATTCTTTACTTCAATTATACCTTTTGAGTTTAGACTCACTTTGACAAGTATCCAAGCTGCAGCTGAGGTGGAAAACAATTCATTTTCTATAGCCAGGTATCTTTATGTTTAGCCCCAAGCCTCTTTTTCAATGAATGGCCAAAAAGATTGATGATGTTGCCTTTCAAATTAAGATTATAAGTATTTCTTTGGGGAAAATGAAGAAGCATTGCTTGGTAAATTTTTAGTTATGTCACCATACATGTGAATAGCCAGTAGGAATTGAGCACCCACTTACTTGCTTTTACAATTTCAGAAAAGATCAAAAAGGCAAAGGAAAAGTTTTCTTTCATTGCTTGAAGTCTTTAGCTTTTCATCACTTTGAAGTACCCAAAATTCTATTTAATCCCTTACAATTTGTCTTTAGACTTCAAGCTTGTCAGAACTCAGAAGAGCTTATTTGATTTAACTTGTGTTCGTGTTCATTTCAAATCCATTCTGCCAAAACAATGTCAACTCTTCCATCAAAACTACAGTTGGCCAGAATGGCAATGGCTAAAGCTACACATCCGTGCCGTGGATGTCCCCTGTATTTCTTGTTCCAGGTCATGACATTTTGGGGTTTAATGTTGTTCTTGTTATGGTTAATTTTGGCACCAAAACATCCAATTTACAAGATCGTTGATGTCTACATGATCTCCCACTCAGATGGAAGGAATTCAACAGTAGGAGACAGAAATGATTCAACATTCATCGGCGGCTCGAGCTCGAACTATGATCAAAACATCTCTATCATTCTCAACATACAGATTTCAAACCCCAACAAGAAGATTGGGATCAACCATGATGACATCAAAGTAACCTTGTTCAACACAGGCAACTTTGTTGGGGACAATTCTGTTGCAGGTTTCCAGCAAGGTTACAGAAAGACTACTTTTTGTGAAGTGCAAGTGAATCCTAGCCCACAGTCTTGGACAATAATTATGGGAAGCAGAGTAAATTTGAGGATTAGTTTAAAAACTAGAGTCCAATATCTCTATAATGTATTATCATACAGGACAAATCACCATGAAATAGATACTGAAGCATACATGTCCATTAATGGCCTTAGAACCTGACAGGAAATTAGCATTTGCCACTAACAAAAGTTTACAAACAAACTTGTATGCCAAGAAATGTGATTACCCAACTCTTTGTTTTTGTTTATCTTATGCATAATTGCTTTGTTGAATTCTATTTTTAGTCTCCACTGGATAAGGCTGATGATCCTTTTCTTAAGTAACAAGATTCAAAAAGGATTCCTCTGCAACAAATAGGCCTTAAAATGTAAAAAAGCCTATCAGGTGTCACATAAAGCAAAAAAAACCAGTTAAAGAAAAGAATATATGGTTTTTACTCTCCCTTACATTAATAATATTCCTTGCTAATCTTCTATTCTTGAAACTTGATTCTCACTCAAACTACTATTCCCTAACCAGCTCCAAGATAAACCAAATTCCATTACCAAATTGATTTATGAATCCAAACCTTTTGGAAACCTCCTTTCATTCTAGATTTCTGCAGCAGAAAGTGTAACTTATATCCTCAAATTACATAATGTGTGAAACCAAAAGCTTCTACGTATGGCTTCTCCAAATTGTTGGCCTTCTAGGCCTTCTTGCCCTTTGTCTATGGCTAGCCGTGCGTCCCAGAAGCCCTAACTATACTATCCAGAACCTTTCTGTCCCTGCCATAAATGATAGCAATGCATCTGATTCAGGGATCATTCAATACGAACTCAATATCGACAATCCAAACCAAGATTCAGGCATCTACTATGATGATATCTCGCTAATCTTCTATCATGGGGACGATATAGTTGGGAACAATACTATCTCTGCTTTTTATCAAGGAAGAAATAGAAATCGTCAAGTGCTTGATCATGTCAGTGTCAAAAACGACCTTTGGACAGCTCTTCGCAACACGATAGTTAATGCAACAGCTGAATTAAGGGTGGATTTATCAACCAGGATCAAATATAAGACATGGGGGATAAAGAGTAAGCACCATGGCCTACGCAGAGAAGGGAAGGTGCCCATTGGTAAAGATGGCAAGATATCAAACAAGAAGAAGAAAGTTAAACTTCGGCGTCCATCCAAGAAATGGAAACTAAAGGCTTCTCGGAAGTATATTTAATTTTTCTACCTTACCACCTTGGTCTTCATTATGTATCTATTGTTGTGTTCTGCTTACATTCTTTTTTTCTATATATTCATGGGTTTCGGGAAAGTCTAGAAAATCAAAAGAATTTCATGTATAGGATCATGAATCTAGGTATTTGAATGTAATCATCAAATGCAGGCATGCAAGGACATTAACGATTTAAATTTAATGCTAAAGTTAGTTTGCTCGTACGTCTTGTAATTCGATTTTTTGGAACAAAATAAATAAATTGAGAAAACTTATTATAATCGGATAATTGAAGAAATGGTGTCAACAATCCACATGAATGAAACGTTTGCGGTTTAGCTAAGCTTTTAACAACCTCATGATTTCCCCTTACTCGAACCCCGGCACTGAGTAGCAATTTGTCTTCGCCAAACATGGATGGGAACCTGCAAAGCAATTAAAAGAATATGTTTAGGCCTCATTATATGTCTTCTCTCCAGGCAAATCAATTTGGCTGACGAGTTTCTAATATACAGTTCTACACTGATATCAGATCAGATATTGATGTTAAGGATCTGAAAAAGGTGTCTTACAGCAGGGAAGCCACCATAGTCGCCAGGCTCTGTGATGTTCTTAGTGACACAGCTATTAGCAGCTAGTCGAACCTGCAATGACCAACTTAGATATTTAGACTTTCAATTCCCTATGTTATTTTAATGGCATATATGATCATATCAATCACAAATGAGAGATATGCGGGAAAGCAATAGACAGTTTATCAAGTCTGGAGACTGAAGTTCAGAAATGGAAATGGGTCCTTTTTCTAATCTGAGTCATTTGCTAGTGAGCTAGTCTGATGCAAGATTCTAAACATGCAAATCAATTGTCATGTTGATCACTTAAATCTGTCTCTCTCTCTCTCTCTATATACATATAAAATTTGAAAGGCAAGGTTTTCCTTTTCAAAGTCAAGTAAATACCTTTGATGTAATAGAGACATGATCACGAACTGCTACTCTTCCCCCTAGGACTACGTAATCTCCTATCCTGTAGTATGAGAGAAAACCAAAGATGATAATAACTCCCATAAACTTTAAAACCTTCATCAACTTCATATATACAGGTACACGGTAAACACATGAGAAACTAAACTGGAAAAATGAAGGAAGAACTAAAAGTCATAATAACATACATCACTGAACCTGCAATGCCAACCTGTCCACAAAGCATGCAATTTTTCCCAATAATTACATTATGTGCAATCTGCAAAGGGCATCATTTTGGTAAGATTATACCACAGAACAGAGCATGTCTATCAACAAAACCAGACAGCAAAAACCACCTGAACTAAGTTATCTATCTTTGAATGATCTCCTATTTCTGTGTCTCTCCAACTGCCAACCAAATAGATGATATACTTAGATATGCAAATCCTTGTTAGGAAGAGAAAATGTCTAGAGGACACAAATAGCTCACCTGCCTCGGTCAATGCATGTGTTAGCTCCAATCTCCACGTGGTTCCCAATCCTAGCATTTAGCATCTGAGGAAAAACAACACAAACAAAAACTATATAGTAAGACAACTAACATGCTCAATCCAATCTGGATTAGATATCTGAAATCTCATTTTGATGCTCTGTCAGACGCTTTTTCTCTCCTTTTTAGTGATCTATGCTCTGTCAGAGGCTAGATAGAATCAATTCTTGATAATAGAAATGCTAATTATAAATTGACAAAACAGAAATGACAATCATAAAGCTTTTTCCTAATTTTGGCCTCATAGCATTACTAAAAACACTAGCAAGTTTCAGTGAACGTGCTGTGTAGTAAGTGAAATGTATATTATTCTGAATGTCAGCAGATGGTATATACGTTAGCAAGTTTGAAACAGCTTTCTAAACATACTTACTCCATTGTCAATTGTTAAAGTAATAAGAAAATCTAATGTTGCAATTGATATATTCATCTAGTATTGGAGTGTTGGAATTCCTTAAACTCCAATAATTACCACTTACTTGAGGTTTCTTGACCATGTTGCCATCTTCATCGACAAAAAATCCAAATCCTGCACATTAACAGAATGAGACAAATAATTCAAGTACTTTACAGATTAGATTTTCATTACAGTGGTTAATGGAATGTATGTAATGTTTTGATAGTAAACCACTACAATAAGATGAATGAATTCCCTTCACTAGCCTTCATTAACTGATATGAAATCCAAGCCAAGAAAAACCTAGCCTTACCATCTTGACCAATGCAAACTCCATTATGGATTACACATGAATCTCCTACATTGCAGTTACTGAGTGCAGCATTATACCTGGAGGATATATAATATGTCAATGAGAAATTAGAAGAGATCGTGAACAACAAAATTACAAACAGAAACGCTAATTTAACAATGGGGGATATATGCATGTGAATTTGCAGAAGCAAAAGGGTTGATTTACCCAATCTTTGTAAATTGACCAATTGCCACGGATGGTCCAATAATAGTCCCTGACCCGACATGAACATTTGCACCTAACACGGATTTTGAATGGACTATAGCGCCAATGTCGATATGCACTGTTGGATCAATGCAAGCTGACTTATGAAAATACCCACCTCCATTTTGCCACTTTAAAAAAAGATGGGAATCAAATTCAGCACCAGTTTCTGTCATGGCCAATAAAGCATGAAGAAAAAGAGCAAAGTTAAGTGGTAGTAAGTAATTGAGGAATATATCCATTCAGACATTTTAACAAACAACTAAGCTGCTAAGGAAGCTGACCGGAGTGAACTGGGCTGTCTTGAAGTGAGGTTCTGTTAGTTGGGGAGACGGAGAAATTATAGAAAGTGCCAAAACGTGAAGGAGTAGAAAGGCGAAAGTTTTGATCTTTGAAAATGAAAGGGACGATAGAGGACAATCTTTTCAGAGTAACTGCCATAACGACCAGCAGATATTTGGTAACGGTAAACGCCTAAACGGTTATGAAGCGGGAATGAGTCACTGGGATGGGTAATTGGGTATAGATCCAACTTCGATTGGGCCTTCAATCAGTTAATGGCCCAAAGTGAAGTGGCTCAAATGGGTCTAATCTTCAAAATTGTGAAAAAAAAAAAAGGGCTCTCGCCTCTCACTCTCAGTTATTCTCTCTCTTTTTTGTCAGTTTTTTCTTTTTTAAACAAATCCGGTATCATTAATCCAAAATTGATGGATTGGGGTATTAACCTAAACGGAATAAAAGTTCAATATATTAATCCATACCTTCTTTTTTTTTCTTTTTTTCTTATATATATATGAGGGATAGAAACAACAAAAAATTATAGATAGAGACTAGTGAATGGCTCTGGGCCAAGTCACTTCCATGGCATCCGCTGCAAGTAGAGAAGAAAGTCCTTGAGGCATAGCATCGATACCTTCTTTATTCATTTTCTCTCTAATTCTAAATTGGGATACTAGAAACGTTTTTTTGCTACTAGAAACGTTTTATATATGGAGGTAACAGTTTCTAAGAAACTTACGTCAAGTGGGACATTCGTTAAAGTACAGAAGTCAAATTTTTAAAAAATAATGTGCCTAATTTTCCACTTTTATACTATTCTAAGTAATATATCACCGTATTGGCTGATTTTCTGACTTCACGATCGACTAGCCGCCATTCTTTAACTAGCAAGAAGAGAATATAAATCGAACCCAAGTTGAATGTGGAAATTGAAGCAACTAGATATAATATATATGACATTAATTAATGAAGTACAAGTATTTAGTAATTTAGAAAACAATATGGTCGTGGATGTACCTGGTTTTGGACTTGGTAAGCAGATATGGTTTTGTGAGTTGTGACTGACCAATGAATGAGCTTTTAAAAATGTAGCCAAAGGACTAAATATGTCATTGTCAATCTCAATTCTCATAAACCATCCAAGATTTTAATGGAAGTGTGGGGCCAAATTGAGCACAGAAATTTGTTCTTCCCTTAACCCATCTATGGGGTTAAGCTTTTTAGCTACTTTTTGCAGTCTGCTTAGTTGAATATTTAGATTTTAGGGTCTTGGTTTTGATCAGAGTACCCTAAAATATAGTATAATAAAACTTCTTAAATTCTTCCTGAATTTTCAGCTTCAACAGTGGAAGTTTCCCTGTGATTTTAATTTAGTATAACCATATATATATACTATTAGCATAAAATGCTGCTGGCGGCAAGCAATTAAGGACTTCTCTAAGTTAAGTCAACTTCCCAAATGGGCAATTTTGCAGTTTCTTCAGCAATGATTTCATTGATCTTGAGATTGTTCTTGCTCTCTATGGAAGTTTCCTCAAATCCTCTTTCCAGCTTTTGTTCAGACAATACAGCCGACATCTACACAGTTAACAGCACATTCGAAAACAACCTTAAGCAGCTTCTTGAGTCATTACCTTCCAACACGGCAGCGACGTCTGGATTCTACAACACTTCTGTTGGAAACGGCGCCGATCAAGTTTACGGTAAAGCACTTTGCCGAGGAGATGTTAACACTTTGACATGTCAGAATTGCGTACAAAATGGTAGCCAAGACATCCTGGGACTCTGCAACAAAACTAAGGAAGCTATTGTCTGGTACGATCAGTGTCAGGTTCATTACTCATCTCAGAAGTTTTCCTCCATCGATAATGGAGAATACCCAGACCCAGAATCAAACAAGCTGGAAACAGACATATCAGATGATCTTGAGGATTTTAAAGATGTCTTGGAGCTTTTAGTGACGAACATCACAACCAATGCAACAACATCTGTTTTAAAGCTGTTCGGATTCGGAAAAGTGGAGTCTGAGAATGACGAATATGTTTACGGTCTAGCTCAATGCACCAGGGACATTTCGGGAAGTGAATGTACGGATTGTTTGAATTTTGCCGTTGAAGATCTTAAAAGCTGCTGCTATTCTCGTACAGGTGGATCTGCTTTGAGAAGGAATTGTAATGTGAGGTTCCAAATGCACCAATTTGATAATAATGCCTCGGATTTTCCACTCATTTTCCCAGAATCTGAAGGTATTCATTGATTACTCAGTTCCAAGTTGAACCAGGGTTTTTATTAATACCTCCTCTGCTTTTTAATCATCACAAATTGAGTGCTAAAATTGGATTTTAACCAGATTCTTTGAACTGAAAACAGGAAGTAATTGGAACCACAAGATGGTTCTGACTCTTATAGGTGTAATAGTATTTGTTCTTCTACTTCTCATTGGTTCTCTGGTTGTCTTCTATCGCTGGAACAAAGAGACACAAAACGGTAAGATATTGCTGAAATGGTCAACTATTTTACATTATTTTCGGTAAAAAAAAGAAAGAAATGTGAAAGAAGGGGGAGGACTTAAATTCTCTTTTGCAGATGAGGAACAAATTAGCCAGCAAGGATTGCTATACCAAATGGCAAGGCCAAGAAGGGTAATGGTTATACAAGAAGGGGACTTGGCATTAGCAACTAGTGAAGAATTTCCTTTCCTTGATTTACCTACTATAAGGGCAGCTACAGATAATTTCTCTGATTCCAACAGAATTGGACGAGGCGGCTTTGGGACAGTTTACAAGGTATTTTTATGACTTTTGTATATGTTCCTAGATTATGTCTTGTTTCTAAATTTGTTAAATTCAACTATATATTCAAAGGGTGTGCTACCTGATGGGAGGGAAGTGGCAATTAAAAGGCTGTCAAGGAAATCATGGCAAGGCTCAGAACAGCTGAAGAATGAAATGATTTTAATTGCAAAACTTCAACATAGAAACCTTGTAAGGCTATTTGGATGTGGGATTGAAGGTGATGAAAAGCTTCTTATATATGAGTTTATGCCAAACAAAAGCCTCAATTCCTTCATCTTTGGTATGTTCCCTTTATGCTTCCAATGTAGACCAAAAGTTATGTTCAAATCTTCATTTTTTTCTACTGAATTAGTAATCATTTTATAATTTCAGATTCAGAGAAACGCTCACAACTTGATTGGAAGATATGCTATGACATTATTATTGGAATCGCGAGAGGACTTCTTTATCTTCACGAGGACTCCCGACTTAAAATCATCCATAGAGATCTGAAACCCAGCAATATATTGTTGGACCAAGACATGGTTGCCAAGATATCAGATTTTGGCATGGCAAGGATTTTTGGTGAAGATCAGATATCAGCTAACACTAAAAGAGTTGTGGGAACATAGTGAGTATATATATGCATACCCTTTTCCATTAAATCTATGTTCTTCATAATTACTAAAAGAGAAAAAAAGAAAAAGTTGCTGGTGTAAGTAATATTATACATGAAACAGCGGATACATGGCTCCGGAATATGCAATGCAAGGATTATTCTCTGTGAAATCAGATGTTTTTAGCTTCGGCGTGGTAGTGTTAGAGATTCTATCAGGGAAAAAGAATAGTGGGTTTTACCTGACAGAACATGCCCAAACCCTTATTGCATATGTAAGTATGTTAGCATACATATATTGACCTGTTTGTCAAAATGAACATATCCCTAGCATCCATCATTTGTAAATTCATTGGCATGCAGGTCTGGGGACTATGGAAAGAAGGGAAAGAACTGGAATTAATCGATCCGGGTTTGCTGGAATCATGTTCAACACCAGAAATCAGCAGGTGCATCCATATAGGGCTTTTATGTGTGCAGGAAGATCCTGAAGACAGACCAACCATGTCTGATGTAATGGTTGTCCTAGGAACTGATAAAACAATTTCTCTTCCTGAACCAAAAAGACCTGCATTTTCTGTTGGCAGAGGACTTCCATTTCATCTGTCTTTAACAACAGACCCATCATCAAATCCGATGACAGCATCTAATATCTCAGGCTCTCAGTCTCAGCCAATTGAATTTATTGATTCTTCAGTAACAAATTAAGCTTATTCTAACAGGGTAGCATTTGTCAATTGTTCTTGTTAATAGAATACAAATTCAATGTTCAAAATTTCTAATCCCTTTGTACAAATTCAAAAAGAATATCAATGATGAGATTGTTATTAATTGAACATGAATCCAAATGAGATTAGGAATTCTGTTTTATATATATGCATCTGGATTTGGGGCATTCAGTATATTAAGCAACACATACAGAGAAGGGAAGAAACATAATTGTTTTTTCAGACAAGATTTTGGAAACACAAGGCGCCTAGAAAGAGTTAAATTAAGATAAATTAGAAATTTAACTTCTCAAAACAGGCAAAAAGTCCTTACGTGATCTAAGTTTTAACCAATAAATTATAAAGAAAAGTTTTTGGGTTAACCATTTAGTCTGAGGACTGATATTGCAGCCAATGTACTACTTGACACTGGAAACTTGTGGCCACTGATGGAACGTTCTGGTCAATTTAAACTGCAGAGGCCAAAGCATCTTCCTTGATGTTTAACGCTTGAATTTTCCATTACTAGTTAGAAAATTCTAATCAAGCGCGTCTTGGTTTGACTTCTACTTTTACCTACAATTTCAAAATCAAGTCATTGTTTAAGTTTGCCCCAATTAACTAATTTTCCAATACTCCTTTCAATTCCTTTCTTTTTGTACATAGTTTACCAGTAAATAAACAAGTTTAATAACAATCATCAAACTATTTATGGTTTCTTTTCTTGCAGAGACACAGAAAAACAAAAATATGGATCATTCAAGAAGTTCTAAACAGATCATTCATTTGATTTTGCTTTCTTCTTTTCTGTTTGTTCTTGATTTTGTTCTTGCTGATCCTGATCCTGCCTACCAACTTTGTTCAAACAATACCAGCAATGATTCATTCCAAAACAATCTCAACAATTTTTTTTCCTCACTACCCTCAAACGCTTCTGTCTCCAAATACTACAACTCCACCTACGGGAATGGAACAGAACAAGTTTATGTTCGGTACATGTGTCTCAACTATGTTACAAACGAAATATGCCAAGACTGCATCTCCGGCGCGTCGCGGGCTGTCATGAATCTTTGTTCAAACAGAACGGAAGCTGTTGTACCGGAGGAAGTTTGCCATCTGAGCAACTCAAAAATTACATTTTTTGGTCGACTAAATGTGAAAGACAACATAGTTCAAGATAAGATTCTTGTCAATGTTTCTGATCCTGTAAAATTCCAATCAGTCTTTAATTCCTCAGCGGATATGTATGCTTTGGTTCACTGCACCCTGGACTCATCCCCAGATGACTGTAACAAATGCCTTGAGGCCGCCATTAAAGATGTAACAAATGGCTGTAACTATCTTCACTACGAGTTAAATGCCTCTAATCAAGCTAATGAATCCTCTGTTTCTGCAAATAATCAAGGGAAAAGAGGAGGTATGCAAATTTATATTGAGAATTTCTTACATGATAGCCTTTTAATTAAAAAAAAAGGAAGAGAACACTTAATTTATAGCACTCTTTGGTCTTTCAAATGCAGGAGGTGGAAGCAAAATATGGATGATTGTATTTCTTACAGTTGCAGGAGTGGTTTTGGTTTCTGTTCTACAGCTACTGGCTACCATTCTTTACTGTAAGGAAATGAGGAAAGGTAACTATTGAAAATACAGAATTATTCTTGCAAGGTAACTTTTACTCTATGTTTAATCTTCATATGTATCTCAGGAAGAGACCATAACAATGATCAACTACACATCAATGGAAACCCTGAGGATACAGATTTCCAGAACCAATATTTTGAAGGTTTCAATGAACTAAAAGCTCATGAATCTCATATTGATTTGGCAACCATACACTCAGCTACTGATAACTTGTCTGATTCAAATTTGCTGGGACAAGGTGGGTTTGGCCCTGTTTACAAGGTAAGACTTAAGAGAGTTTTTTATCAAAAATCAAATAATGAAAACGTATTTTCTCCCATTTTTAAAATAAAACAAGTTTTGTTCCCTTTTAGGGTGTACTTTCTGATGGAAAGGAAGTAGCTGTGAAAAGGCTTTCAAGCTTCTCTGAGCAGGGTACTCGGGAGTTTGCAAATGAAGTCCTACTGATTTTGAAACTTCAGCATAAGAACCTTGTCAGGCTACTAGGGTTTTGTGTTGATAATCTGGAGAAGTTGCTCGTTTATGAATTCATGCCCAATAGCAGCCTTGATGTCGTCCTCTTTGGTCTGTTCTTACTTAGTTTCTCTATATTTGCTTTTAGCTGGTTTAACTTGATTAATAGAGTATCTGGATATTCCTCTCAATATTTTCTTGGAATATCAGATACAGATAAACGTGCACAACTCGATTGGAGCAGACGTATCAACATTATTAATGGAATTGCAAGGGGAATTCTTTATCTACATGAGGATTCAAGGCTTAGGATCATACATAGGGACTTAAAAGCAAGCAATGTGTTACTAGATTTTGACATGAACCCCAAAATCTCAGATTTTGGAATGGCCAGAATCTTTGCAGGAGCCGAAAGCGAAGCTAATACAGCAATGATAGTCGGAACATAGTAAGGACCCTTCTAACTTCAATCCATTTCCTTACATTTTGAATATCATCAAACAGTTTTAGTAAGACTGTCAAAATAAATATGCTTTACCATGCCATAGAATATGAATATAACTAGGCCAAAGCACATTGACTGATTGCTGTATACTTGTGTTTGTGCAATAGTGGATATATGGCTCCTGAGTACGCCATGGAAGGATTATATTCGATTAAGTCGGATGTTTTCAGCTTTGGGGTACTCTTGCTCGAGATAATTACTGGCAGAAGGAATGCAGGCTTCAATCATTCAAACAATGCCTCAACCCTTGTTGCATATGTAACTTTTTTGGTCCTAACTTAAATTTCTTGCTCTTCTCTTCAATTTTTAACCACATTGAATAATGATGCAGGCATGGCATCTATGGAATGAAGGGAAAGGGAAAGCTCTGGAATTGATGGATCCATTACTAAGCGATGGGTCCGCTGATGAATTTTTGAGATTAATCCATATTGGATTGCTGTGTGTTCAAGAAGATGCATATGACAGGCCTACCATGTCATCTGTTGTGGTAATGTTAAAAGGTAAAACTGTGACCCTGAGCCAACCACAACAACCAGCCTTCTCTCTGGGAAGATTTGCTGAGTTTCGTCAAACGCTCAACAAAAGTGGCTCTGTCAATGGTTTATCGATTTCAAATATTGCACCTAGATGAATATGATTGATCATGAGATTAAAGGGTGTTTTTTGTTTTGGAGGGGGGATTCAATGTTAAGCAAAGTTATGCATAAGGGCAGATTTTTTACCCAATTTTTGTTGACTGACCGATTGTAAGACAAGTTCCTGTAACATTCACTGACCCAACATGAACATTTGAATGAACTATAGCACCAATCTCGATTAGCACTGATCTATGCAAAGCTGACTTACGAAAATACCTAACTCCATTTAAGGTCCATTCCATTGAGACATTTTAGCGAACAACTGAAGTGCTAAGGAAACTGACGGGAGTGGACTGGGCCGCTATGGGTATAGTCGTATAGATCCAACTTAAAGTGGGCCTTGAATTAATTCATAGCCCAAAAGAGAAGCGACTCAAATCGGCCTAAATCTTCGAAATTGTAAAATTAATGGCCCAATCAATATTTACATGGATTATGAACTTTACAGTCCCAATATTCGCCTTTTTCTTCTTCCGCTTTGATTCCCCTTAAATAATGATGATTACTGTGGCGATATAGCTGGTTTCAAAGAAATTTAGATGGAATTAATAGGAAAATGTATAATTAAAGCAAAGAACTCAAATTCCACTTTTCTATTCTTTGGTCAAAGAATCCAAGTGCATGTGGAAATATTTGAAGCATTAATTAAATAAATTGTTTATTTCATTAATTCAATCTTAGGATATGCTAGTCTTATATAGTACCTGGTTTTGCTCAAGGTTTTCAATTCCTTGTTAACATCAAAATTGGAGTGTAAGATTATGACTAATAATAGTTTTATAATAAACCCAAATGAATAAAAATGTCAATCATTTGCATTCCATGACCTCTTTCTCTTTGTCTACCTCAGAAAACAGTATCCAACAAAAATTAAATAAAATGGGGGAGATTGGGACTCAACACCCAAACCAAAAAGTCTGATTACATAAGCAATCATCTTTATATTAGTATACAATTAAATTATTAATTAATAATAGTGAGTTCATATATTCATTTTTTTTAATCAATATCCTATAGGAAGTGCAGATATATTTGTTCTTCGCTTAGTCTATATATATTATATACTTAATACTACTTAATTACTTTGCAGATTCTTTGAAGTTAGATTAATTAGCTATGAACGTTGAAGAATTCAAAATCAAAGCTAAATTGCAGAAATGGGTATTGGTTAAAGTAATTACTTTAATTAATTAGTTTGCTTAGGTACGTCTACGTAGACACATTGAAATATTGACTTATATACTATAGCTACTCTAGTTTATTATGTATAGTGATTAGTTCATTATGAGGTAGGATTAACTGCAGATATAGTGTATTTAGTTAATTATATTATTACTATCTTAATCCAAAATTTCCCAGACACTTATCCAGAAGCAATCCGGCATCCTCAAATTTGAAATTTTTATATAACTAGCCACCTAAATAAAAAAAAAAAAGAAATTTTTATATAACTAACTAATTGCAATTTGAATAAATTTCATTTACGTTGAATCCAGGGGGCGTTTGGTACCAGTAATGCAAGATCATCGGTGATCAAAGATTACATGGGTTTATGGTGGTAATCCAGATCACCCTTAGAGGGGTGATCAGGGATAATCCAAATTACCATACCAAAACAAAAAGTGTAACCAAACAGGATGATCTGAAATCACCTGTGTTGTGTGGTGTGATCAAAGATCATCCCAACCAAATGCCATACTCTAAAGAAAAACCCATCAAATCAGCCCCATTCTTTTACCATTAAAAATAGCGGTTATGCTCTTGTAATAATTGTAAACAAATTGCCTGGACAACAACCATGGACATACGGATATTATTTAATAAATCAAACTGAAAAGTCAACCACGCTCTTATAGTTAGTAAATAATAATTTCCTCTCGATTGTGTCATCGACTTGTTTTGTTCTTGTATGTAATTGTCTTGCTTGTGTAACGAGGAAAATATATAGTAGTATCCATTAATTATAGCAGTTGCTTACCACATTTTTCTTTGGGGTCTTGTCCAAAAAAAAATTAATGAATTTCCAGCTTCAATATAGGAAGTTTCCCTGTGATGTTCATTAGTTTTACTTTTACCATATAATGTAAACATTGGAGACCAGAACCAAAGTTGTTTTAAAAGAAAAAAATGTCTGGCAGCAAGCAATTAAGGTCAACTTCCATTTTTAACGATTATTAAGCTAAAAAAAGTGGTTTATAATGCAAAGAACGTAACATACATATACGTACCAGAAAAAAAAACATGGGCAGTTTTGCAGCTATGTTTTTCTTAATCGTGATATGTTTCATGCTCCCTATGGAAGTTAACTCAAATCTTCTCTTCAATTCTTGTTCAGACAAAATCAACTACACAACTAACAGCACATTCGAAAACAACCTTAATTTGCTTCTTGAGTCATTACCTTCAAACACTTCAGCCTCTGGTGGCTTCTTTAGCACCTCCATTGGAAATGGTTCTGATCAAGTTTATGGTCAAGCACTTTGCCGAGGTGATGCTTCATCTTTTTCATGTCAGAATTGCTTACAGAATGCTAGCCAAGATATCCCAAACCTTTGCACTGCAAAAGACGATATAGTCTGGTACGATCTCTGTCAAGTTTATTACTCATTTCAGAACATTTCTGTGGTGTTTACCGGAAAATTCCCAGAATCAAATTACAAGCAGGAAAGAAACATATCAAATCCTCAGCATTTCAATGATGTCTTGAAATTCTTAATGAAGAATATATCGATCCATGCAGCATCTGTTTCAGAGCTTTTGTTCAGATTCGGAGAAGTTGAGGTTAACAAGAAGGAAACTATTTACGGTCTTGTTCAATGCACAAGGGACATTTCGAGAAGTGAATGTCGGAATTGTTTAGATTCTGCCTTCGGAGATCTTGATGGCTGCTGCGGTTTTCGTACAGGTGGATCTGTTTTGAGCAGGAATTGTAACATGAGGTTCCAAATGTACAAGTTTTATAATGCCTCAAGTTCTCCACTAATATACCCAAAATCTACAGGTATAAACACATAATTTCCTCTGTTTCTTTTGAATTGTTCCTCTGTTTCTTTCTACTTCTTTTTCACTAAGTCAAAGATTAATCTCTCAAATCACCCTAAAAGGGGTCAAAAAAGGATTCTTCAACTACCCTTTTCCAAGAGCTAAAATTGAATTTTACCCAAATTTTTTTTCCACTGAAAACAGAAAATAAATGGAGCACCAGGATGGTTGTGACAGTTATAAGTACAACAGCGTTGGTTCTTGCATTTTTCACTACTTCTATTGTTGTCTATTACCGACGGAAGAGAGGGAGAGAAAACGGTAAAATACTCAGGCCAACTCGTCTTTTATCTTATCACAATCTTTAATTTTTGGGGTCAAAAGAAAAAGAATGAAAGAAGGGCTGGACTTAATTTTGTTGCAGATGAGGAAAATCGGCAGCAATCAATGCTACAGCAATTGGCAAGTCCAAGAGGGATCATAATTACACAAGATGGTGAGTTGGCAACTTCTCAAGAATTTCCCTTCCTTGATTTACCTACTATAAGGGCAGCTACAGATGATTTCTCTGATTCCAACAGGCTTGGCCAAGGTGGCTTTGGAACAGTTTACAAGGTATAAGAGTTTAGGACCAAGATTCATGACTTTTTCTTTATGCCTGGATTAATGTTTCGTTTCTAAATTTGTTACCTGTTTCGTTTCTAAATTTGTGAGTTGTGACCATTTTCAAAGGGTGTGCTACCAGATGGGAGGGAAGTGGCAGTAAAAAGGCTGTCAAGGAAATCATGGCAAGGCTTAGACGAGTTGAAGAATGAAGTCATATTAATTGCAGGGCTTCAACACAGAAATCTTGTAAGGCTATTAGGATGTGGAATTGAAGGTGAAGAAAAGCTGCTCATTTACGAGTTTATGCCTAACAAAAGCCTTGATTTCTTCATCTTTGGTATGTTAATTCCTTTTATTCTTCCTTTGTAGACCAAAAATCATTCATAATTGATTGGAATGATCTTTTAACTTTTTATAATTTCAGATTCAGAGAAACGCTTGCAACTTGATTGGAAGACATATTATGACATTATTGGTGGAATTGCCAGAGGACTTCTATATCTTCATGAGGACTCCAGACTCAAAATCATTCATAGAGATTTAAAACCCAGCAATGTATTGTTGGACCAAGACATGGTTGCCAAGATATCAGATTTTGGCATGGCGAGGATTTTCGATCAAGATCAGAACTCAGCTAACACTAAAAAAGTTGTGGGAACATAGTGAGTATATATACATGGATCCTTTTCTTTCAATATTATACATGAAATGAGAGAAATTTTGATGGTGTAATGTTATACATGAAACAGTGGATACATGGCTCCAGAATATGCAATGGAGGGATTATTCTCTGTGAAATCAGATGTTTTTAGCTTTGGCGTTTTAGTGCTAGAGATTCTGTCAGGGAAAAAGAACAGTGGCTTTTACCTAACAGAACATGCCCAGACACTTCTTGCATATGTAAGAACATCATATTACAAATCTATAGTTGCAATATTGTCTTCTGTCTGAATTTTCACTAAAATTTACTGGCATGTAGGCCTGGCGACTATGGAAAGAAGGAAAAGAACTGGAATTGATCGATCCTGGTTTACTGGAATCATGTTCAAGACCAGAAATCAGAAGGTGCATCCATATTGGGCTTTTATGTGTGCAGGAAGATCCTGAAGACAGACCAACCATGTCTGATGTTGTGGTTGTCTTAGGAAGCGAGACAATTTCTCTTGCTGAGCCAAAAAAACCTGCATTTTCTGTTGGCAGAGCAATTCCAGTGGATCAATCTTCAACACCAGACCCATCAATAAATCAGATGACAATATCTAATGTCTCAGCCCGTTGAGTTTACCACTGATCCCATGTATAATAACAAATTAAAGTTTAATCTAACAGCTTTGAACTGTTCTTAGGATAGAATAAAAGTTCCATGTTCAGAGTCTCTACTTCCTTTGTTCAAATGTAACTAAGAGATGAGATTGTTGTAATTGTTAATTCAAAATGTGATTAGAAATTGAAATTCTGTTTATATTAGATGCAAGTGGAAGTAGTAATTGTCTTCCCAGACAAGATTTTTGGTAGCACTATTCACCCATAGCTTTTTTTTTTTTTTTTTTTTAGGTTACACAGAAAAGCTTAATTAATATGTTAGAAAAATTTGACTTTGCATCTCAAAAGGAAAAAAAAAAAACTGGCATCATTAACCAATAAATTAAAAGAGAACCAATGTACTAATTTATACTGGATACGTGTGGCCCGTTGATTGAACGTTCTGGTCAGGTCAAAGTGTTGAAAGCACCTTACCTTTGTTTTTTTATCTATAAGCCTAAACTAAACTTCTTGCCTAATTCTGGTGATTTCGCCTTCTTTTCGCTTGAATTTTGCTTTTAGAGAGTTAGAAAATTATAATAGTACTAATCAACTGCTTCTTAAGTTGACTTCTATTTGTATCCCAAGAATGTCTCAGTCAGTCCAGTCATTGTTTAAGTTCGCCCATTTAATTATTCTTGCAATGTAATTCCTTTCAATTTCTTGCAAGTTTACCACTAATCTCTTCTAAGAAAAATAGTCTAACATTATATTTTCAATTAAGAGTTCTTCCCTGTAATTGCTGAGCCTGTTGAGATTTCTTACTCGTACAAATATAAAAGGTTTCTCTGTAATTAAGTTAGGCTGCAGTTCTAAAACAAACCAAGACATGGATCATTCAAGGATTCATTTGCTTTTGCTTTGTTCTTTTCTGTTTGGTCTTCATGATCTTGTTCTTGCTGATCCTCCCTACCAACTTTGTTCAAATAATACCAGCAATAATTCATTCAACAGCTCATTCCAAAACAATCTCAACAATCTTTTTTCCTCACTACCCTCAAAAGCTTCTGTCTCCAAATACTACAATTCCACCTACGGAAATGGAACAAATAAAGTTTATGCTCAATACATGTGCCTCAACTATATTACAAACGAAAGATGCCGGGACTGTATCTCCAGTACACCACAGGCCTTCGCGAATCTTTGTCCAAACACAACAGAAGCTGTCGTGTGGCAGGAATTCTGCCAGCTGCGATACTCCAACATAAATTTCTTCGGTCGATTGAATGTCGCAGACAACATTGGGAAAGATAATGTTAATAACGTTTCTGATCCTGTACGTTTCCAATCTGTTGTCGAGAACAAGCTTCGAAATCTTACCAAAGTGGCAGCCTTTAATTCTTCAGCAAATATGTATGCTATTGGGAATCAGACCTTTACAATTACAACAACTGAAACCCTTTATGCTTTGGTTCAGTGCACTTTGGACTTGTCTCCAAATGACTGTAATAATTGCCTTGAGGCCGCCATTAAAGATGTTTCTTCTCAGTGTTATGGTTCTCGTGGAGCAAGGCTTCTTAGTCGAAGTTGCTATCTTCGGTATGAGTTATACGCCTTTTATGAAGGCGCCAATGAATCCTCTGTTTCTACTCCTAATCAAGTGATAAAAGGAGGTATGCATATATGTAAATTAAGTTCAATTTAAGAATTCTTATGAGAATCCAAATCTTATTATATCCCACCTTTTGCTCTCTCAAATGCAGGCAGTGGAAAGAAAATATGGTTGATTGTAGTTCTTACAATTGCTTCAGCGTTTTTGGTTATGGTGATTCTGGCTTCCATTCTATACCGTTTTGCTGTGAGGGAAGGTAATTGTTGAACATGGAAATATTATGGCAACGAGATTTCGTATTATAGAATCTGACTTTTACTCTTTTTGTCATTTTCAAATCTTAGGAAGGGACGAAATTCTGAGAAATCATGTTCAATTACACAACTATGGCGGCCCTGAGGACACAGATTTCCAGAATCAGTATTTTGAAGGTTTCGATGAACTAAAAGCTCATGACTCTTATATTGATTTGGCAACCATAAACTTAGCTACTCATAACTTCTCTGATTCAAATCTGCTGGGACAAGGTGGTTTTGGTCCTGTTTATAAGGTAAGAGAAATTTCTTCTATCAAATATATATATGTAATAACATGAAAAATGTCTTTTCTGCAAAATTTTAAGACAGAACAAGTTTGTTTGCTTTTAGGGTGTATTATCTGATGGAAAGGAAGTAGCTGTGAAAAGGCTTTCAAGCTTCTCTGAGCAGGGCACTCGTGAGTTTGCAAATGAAGTCCTACTGATTTTGAAACTTCAGCATAAGAATCTTGTTAGGCTTCTGGGATTCTGTGTTGATAATCATGAAAAGTTGCTCGTTTATGAATTCATGCCCAACAGCAGCCTTGATGTAGTCCTCTTTGGTCTGTTCTTACTTCTTAATCCAATTTTTGCTTTTATCTGGTTTTATTTTGATTCCTTGATTATTTTAATCAATAGAGTATCTGGAAATTCCTCACAGTCTGTTCTTGAAACTTAATTTTGAACCAGATCGAAAGAAACGTGCACAACTCAATTGGAGCAGACGTCTTAACATCATAAATGGAATTGCAAGGGGAATTCTCTATCTACATGAGGATTCAAGGCTTAGGATCATACATAGGGACTTAAAAGCTAGTAATGTGTTACTGGATTTTGACATGAACCCCAAAATCTCAGATTTTGGAATGGCAAAAATCTTTGCAGGAACAGAAGGAGAAGCTAATACAGCAAGAATAGTAGGAACCTAGTAAGCAACTCTTCATACTTTAATTCATTTCCTCAAACTTGAATAATTGTCAAGATTAATGCTGAATAGTAATATTATTTGTTATGTGCAATAGTGGATATATGGCTCCAGAGTATGCCATGGAGGGATTATATTCGATCAAGTCAGATGTTTTCAGCTTTGGGGTACTCTTGCTTGAGATTATTACTGGTAGAAGGAATGCAGGCTTTCATCTTTCAAAACAGGCCCCAACCCTCGTAGCATATGTAACTTTCTTGAATTCTCTTGATCAATTTTGCTACCAATAGCATTACCAAACATTAATTGTTATAACTAATGATGCAGGCATGGCATTTATGGAACAATGGGAATGCTTTGGAATTGATGGATCCATTAATCACCGATGGGTGTGAAGATGAATTTCTGAGATTCATCCATATTGGATTGTTGTGTGTTCAAGAAGATGCATTTGACAGACCAACCATGTCATCTGTTATGGTGATGTTAAAAGGTGAAGTTGTGACACTAAGCCAACCTCAGCAGCCAGCCTTCTCCATGGGAAGATTTGCCGAGTTTCGTCAAACGATCACTAAAAGTTGCTCTGTCAATGGTTTAACGATTTCAAATATTGCACCTAGATGATCGTCTCCCATTGATATGCTTTGCCTGTACATAAGTTTAATGCTTTTTAGTTTCTTGGACTAGGGTAACAATCTATTTATATTATATAAACCAGCAGATATGCAGAGACTATGGCAAAACCAAATTTGATAATAATCTGCAAAATTTATGTTTGTTAATAGATTAGAGGAATAAAATTTAGATTGAAGCCTTTTAACTCTCACAAAACAGAGAAATTAAAAGCACACATCTAGTTTTAGAATCAATTTTTCCATGAGAAAACTAAAACACAAAAGGTAAAAACATCATATAAATGTACAAATATCCCACATCAATCAATAAAGTGTTTAAGATAATGTTTATAAGAATCTCCATTACGATACATGATTGCCCGAAAGGGCACCCCATCCTCTATGGATGGGTAGCTTAAATACATGGATTTAGTGCTTTACATTTGGTTTAATCTTTGTTCTTAATAAAAATAAAATTGAGTAAATAAATAAATAATAAAATGTAAAATGTTTGATCTGATATAACCTAAGTTCTTAATAAAAATAAAATTGAGTAAATAAATAAATAATAAAATGTAAATAAATAAATAATAAAATGTAAAATGTTTGATCTGATATAACCTAACCTCCATGGCTAGGTAGCAATTTTTTTTTCTTTCCTCCTAGAAATATCCTAACCTCCCAGCATTGAAACAGAGTCGAGAGTTGGCTTGTTTGTAGACATGTTTTGTACATCTATGATCGATGTTGCAAACAAGTTAGACATCCATGGCAGAGACCACGGTAAAAACCAAATTTGATAATAATCTGCACAAATTTATGTTTATTAGTAATTAGTAATAGCCTAATAGATCAAAGGTATTAATTATCGATTGAAGCTTCTTGACTTGACTCCCAAAGCAGAGAAATTAAAAGCATATCTTTAGTTTTATAAAATCAAAATTTCTATGAGAAATGTAAAAGAGAAAGGGTAAAACGATAACAACTTAATCATGTCGTGTGAACATTTAAATATCCCACATCAATTAATTAATAGTTTAAGTTGATGTTTATATGAACCTTCATTACAAGATACAATTGCCCGAAAAGGCACCCCATCCTCTACAGATGGGTAGCTAAATACAACTTAAATTTGATTGTTACTCTACTCTTGCATTGTCTCAGTTGCGACCCCACTCTCCACGAATGGGTAGCCAAGAACTACTTGGTTGAATTTGAACTCTATTATATAACCTATCCTCCATGGCTATGTAGCAATTTTTTTTTCCTCCTAGAAATATACAATGGATCATTAAAAGTTGCTCTGTAAATGGTTTAACGATTTCAAACATCGCACCCAGATGATGGACTCCATTGATATGCTTTGCAAATTGACAGTACATAAATTTAATGCTTTTTAGTTTCTTGAACTAAATAAGATTACTCCCATGAATTCTTATTTTCAATACCATCTTGGAGTTGGGCCTTTGTTCTTAATTACTACCAATAGCCAGAATCATCCAAGTGACTATTGTTCAAAACTTTATTATTATATTTGGGCTTCCCAACTCAGATGACTCAAATACTATTGGGCCTTCTTTTAATTAAATCCTTGAAAATTTCATCTAATAGATTTTGACCTCCTCAGCACGTTAATTTTCATCTAAATGTTGACAAGTTCAATAAGGTATTGAGTAAATTGCTTACCAATAAGATAACTCAACGTGGGACAATTTTCAAACACTATGTAACTCCTGTTCCATTACTTAATCCTCTACTGCCATCTCTAATTTCTTATCCTCCTCCTACACAAGGTAATTAAAGACTAAATAGAATAGTGAAATTGTAGATAGAATAGTGAAATTGAAGTGTATTTCATTTAATAATTGGACCTTGGAACCAAGAATCATGCTAGTTAATGTATCTTCTTTTCCGGTTAATGATCACTTTTTACAGGTAAAAGGTCAAATTCTTGGCTAATAATTGTTGTTGCCGATCTTGCTGCCATTTTGCTTATTTTCTTGACTGGTTTGCTGTTAAAAATAATACTATGAAATAGTAAATGAAACAGGCATATATAATTTCTAAAGGTGAGCCCAATATAATTTCTTTTTTTTTTCTATTTTTATTCTTTTTATTAAGTTTAGCCCCAAATTAAAATTTTATTTTTATTTTAAGGGTAAATTTCAAAATTAATAATTTATTGTTATAGGGTTTTAGAAATAAAATACAAAACTAAATTCATTAAGTTTAGTCCAAATTAAAATTTTATTTTTATTTTAAGGGTAAATTTCATAATTAATAATATTGTTATAGGATTTTAGAAATAAAATATATAACTAATTCACTAAATTTAGCCCAAATTAAAATTAAAATTTTATTTTAAGGGTTAGAAAAATTAAAATTTATAAATGATTATTGGAACCAATAAAATGATAACATGCAGCCTGACATATAATAGACACATCAGGAGGGAAAATTGTGTGTGACAAAATGGAGGGGCGTGTAGCAAAGTCCCTAATTCTTTATATGTTTGTTTAATGAACTTATTTGACTCGTTACCAAAAAAAAATACCAACAGAAAAAATCAAAATGTTGCTTATTCATATTCATAGCAAAATCGTCAAAGATGTGACAGACTTAATATTGACCCAAAGAGTAAAATTTGGAAAAGTTCAAAGTGAACCTTGGACCACCTCTCATACGGCGCCGGCTTTGGCCTTTTCCTTTGCAGTGGTTGAGAAGCATAAATGAATTTTAATGGTATTAAACTAAAAAAGCATAGGTCCAACAAGCAGCAAAATTGTGAACCAAAAGAAAAAAAAAAGCAGCAAAATTGCAAAAGCGCAATGGATTCTGCATGGAAATTTGTCATCTCTTCTTTAACTAGTTTTACATTTCTTCTTACCCTTTCTGTTGCCCAAGATGCTCTCTACCATACCTGTGTTGAATCCAATGGCAATTTCAGCAAGAACAGCACTTACGAATCAAACCTCAATAGTCTAATTTCCACTTTTTCATCTAACATCACAGCAAATGATTTTGGATTCTACAATATATCATCTGGCCAAAGTCCCGATGCAGCTAATGGAATTGCCCTTTGCAGAGGAGACGTGAATTCTGACACTTGCCTTGGTTGCATCCATAACGCTACCACTGAGCTGAGAAATCGCTGCCCAAACCAGACAGAAGCAATAATCTGGTATGACTTGTGCATGTTTCGCTATACCAATCGCTCCATCTTCGGTGTGATGGAAATCGAACCTTTTCACCATTTGCCAAGTTTAAATGATGTTGTCTGGGATACGGAAACTTTTAATCAGACCATGAATGCTTTGTTGGATAGTTTAATAGTCAATGCTTCCTCGGGCAATTCCTTGGGCAAGTTTGCGACAGGAAATGTTGAATCCATATATGCACTTGTTCATTGTACTCCTGATTTGACAACGATCGACTGCAGCTCTTGCTTGTCTCAGTATGTTGATGTCATTCCTGCTCGCTGTGACAGAAAACAAGGATGCAGGGTAAATGGGCCCAGCTGTAATTTCAGGTTTGAGACTTATAGTTTCTACACTATTACCCCAGCTGATGTACCACCGCCACCGACGGCGACGCCAACACCAGCATCTCCCCCACCTTCAAGCAATCCCACGAGTACAGAAGGTAGAATATTACAACTCTCTTCTTTGTTTTGTCAAGTCAATTATTGTTTTCAAATTCCCCTGCTTTCGAGCCAGAGGAAAATAAAGAAAAATATAAGAATGTGTTCCTGCAGAAAAGAAATTTCGTATGCAAAGAAAAGGTGAGGAGGGTTTCTTTTAGCTTAGAATTAATAATTAATGGTTACAAAGAAAATATATGAACATATGTGGATTGCCTTGACAAAGACAAAGTTAATACAAATATATTAATGCTAAATAATCTATACAACCAAATACTGGTCATAGCTAACACAGTCTTTCCCCTTTTGAGGTGAAAAAGAAGGCAAATCACCGGTGATACCAATCGTTGCAAGTTTATCAGCCATTTTTGGGCTAATTCTGTTAGGTTGTGGAGGAGTTTTTCTTTGGAGAAGGAAATTTTCCCGAGGTATGCATTAGATGACTGGATCTTACTTAATTTCACTACAAATTTTGCATGCTTTGTTCTGCCACTTAATCTTTCTTTTTGCAGGGAATGAACATAATAGTATTAGCGGAGATGTTCAGTTACTTGAACGAGGAGGAGGAGGAGGAAAAGTTGGCTATGACTACTCAGAAGAAAATTTTCAAGATGAGAATGAGGCGAGATCTCATGAGCTTCCCTCGATCCAATTAGATATTTTACTTGCAGCAACAAATCATTTTGGTGGTGAAAATAAACTTGGAGAAGGTGGATTTGGCCCTGTATATAAGGTAACTATATGATGATAGATTATATATACTTAGCTTCGGAAGCACAATGAAAAATCTTCCATCTTATGATGCTTTCTAGGGTACATTGCCTGATGGTAAAGAAATTGCAGTCAAGAGACTCTCCAGAACTTCTGGCCAAGGGCTACTTGAGTTCAAGAATGAAGTGACATTGATTGCCAGACTACAGCACAGAAATCTAGTGAGACTCCTCGGTTGCTGCTTGGAGAATAACGAAAAACTGCTTGTCTATGAATACATGCCCAATAAAAGCCTTGATGTGTTCCTCTTTGGTACGATATATATGACCCTCAACCCAAAAGAGTTATTCTTCTATTTCTCTGCTTTCTCCATTATGTTCTTAACAGGATTCTTCGTAAAAAAGGGTACTGAAACATCTACTAACTGCTACTCCCATTTTACAATGTTTCAGATTCAAACATTAGTCTGCAGCTGGATTGGCCGAAGCGCCTTACCATTATTAATGGCATTGCCCGAGGCATCTTGTATTTACATGAGGATTCTCGTCTTAGAATCATTCATAGGGATCTTAAAGCAAGCAATGTCTTGCTTGATGCTGAGATGAATCCAAAGATATCAGATTTTGGAATGGCAAGAATTTTCGGGGGAAAACAAAGCGAAGCAAATACAAATAGGGTTGTTGGAACTTAGTAAGTATCTTGTCATCTACTATATCTGCAATTCCATCCCATCAATTATCTATGCTCAATTTTGTGAATAAACAACATTTAACATGTATTCATATTTGTGTAAACTATAATAGTGGATACATGGCACCGGAGTATGCTATGGAAGGACTTTTTTCAGTGAAATCCGATGTTTTCAGTTTTGGAGTCCTGTTATTGGAGATAATAAGCGCCAAAAAGAACAATAGGTTTTATCTTTGGGAGCGTGGTGAAAGCCTCTTAACTTTTGTAAGTTTTTTAATCTTATTTTGTCTTTTGAAAAGTTATATGATGAATGTACCATTCTGATATACTACTGTAAGGAACATGACAGGCATGGAAACTATGGTCTCAAGGTCAAGGAATGGAGCTAATAGATGAGCACATTGTTGAGTCGTGTGTGGCCACTGAAGTTCTTAAATGCATCCATATCGGGCTATTATGTGTGCAAGAAGACCCTGCAGACAGACCATCCATGTCTCAAGTGATTGTCATGTTGGCAAGCGAGACCATAACACTTCCTCGACCATCAGAACCTGCATTTTCTGTTGGACGTTTTGTTCCAGAACAGAGCCAACAGCCCAGTACTTCAGATAAGCTAGTCTTTTCCAATAATGAAGTTACAATGTCAAATGTGTTCCCTCGCTGATGGATTTTTATCAACAATTACAAACAATGACCCGAAAGAAGAAGAAGCAAAAACCAGAACCAGTGTCATTTAACGGACCTTCTTTGAATGACCCGAAGCCCCGGCTGGTTTCTATTTGAATTCTGAAGTCTTATTATTTTTTTTTTTTTTGCTTGCCGAGATCTGATGGCCCATATATTATCGGGCCTTCTTTGGTTGCCCAAAGCATCATGCATGTACACAAATTTGATTGAGATATTTGTTTTCAATTTTTAATTATTATTTTGTGTGCATTTGCATAAGCTTAATAGCTAATTTAGCCATTAGCTGTTTCATCCTAATTGTTAAAATGACTTCAAGAAAGAAAATGTCATTTTGATTCTATGAGCTCTTCTAATCAATTTTGGGAACAATATATTATGTAAGCACAATTATAATTCATGTTGTCATAGGTATTAGATCAAATTAATTGATTAGATTGGTCATCAATTGTCTCAGCTGTATTTTGAAACTTAAAACATCCATGTTCTACCTACTATTAATAAGGAAAACAATAAGAAGAATCCAAGCTATTAACGTAATCCAAATGTCTGTTCCAATTAAGAGACCAAAAATAAAAGTCAAGTAGTCAATAAGTGAAAAAGGTGCCTGTATATTTCATAAAGGCAAAACTCTGTTTGCTACTAATAATCTAAGTTCAAATAAACGTGGTTGAAAAGTCTGTTCCAATAAAAAGCATTAACTTTCAAACAGATGGACAACCTTGGAGAACTGGTTCAATGTGTGGGACCTGCTAATGAGAAAGATTTATCATCTCCAACTTTACTTCTGTCAACAAGATTGGTTGACTTGATGCATTTAGGAACACGGCATATTAATTTGCCTTCACCTGCTTTTTTCCGGTGTTCATAAGGGAAGAGATATATACTAATTCTTCATAATCTCTGTTTTGGTCCGAGGAGAAAGAAACAAAAAAAATGTTTGTGTACGGAAAGTGCTTCGTAACTCTGTTGCTACTCTCCTTGCTTAGCTTTATTACCATTGAAGCGCAACCAACACAAACTTACCTAACCCATTCCTGCCCAAACACGACCACTTTCCTCGCAAATAGCACTTACCAATCTAATCTCAATAACCTCCTCTCCGCTCTTTCCTCCAATGCCACCAATGGCAATCGATTCTACAACACAACCTCCGGCAGCAATTCTGAGGTGGTTTACGGCCTCTATCTCTGCAGGGGCGATGTTTCAAATACTAGTTGCGAAGCATGTGTCTCTTTTGCCACCGACGATGTTACTCAACGTTGTCCTGTTGAAAAAACTGCCATAATTTGGTACGACAATTGCCTCTTACATTACTCAAATCAATACATCTTCTCCACTCCCACAATAGTGCCTGCAGTTGCCTTGCTCAACTCAGCAAATGTCTCGGACCAAGAGGGTTTCAACCAGATATTGGGTGATACCATGGATGATGCAGTAAATTTGGCTATAAATGGTACGTCACGATTGAGAAACTTCGCGACGAGAGAGGCAGATATTTCAGGGCTTCAAACACTGTACAGCCTTGTGCAGTGCACACCTGACTTGTCAAGCGCCGACTGTAATACATGTCTGGAAGGAGCTATAGCGTTTCTGCCCAATTGTTGCAGTGGAAAGCAAGGGGCAAGAGTACTGGTTCCTAGCTGCAATGTTAGATATGAACTTTACCCCTTCTATAATCAAACTGCAGTTGCATCTCCGCCACCTCCGCCGGCTGTGCTACCTCCTCCTCCAGCAGCAGCTCCAGGTAATTATTTTAGTCATATCATGGAAGTTTTTTTGGCCTTTGCTTGATGGAAGTTTCTCGATTTTCATGAATTAGCACCGAGAAAAACAGTACTAATTGGCCGTACATAATGATCTCTAATGAGGAGTTATCAAAAATGAATTTGAATTTGATTTTGTTTTTGTTTTATAACACTCTCATTGTGCCATCTTATATGTATGCTTGAGGGTGAGCGATGACATATATTTGTACTGCTTCTGCAGGGAAAAGCAGCAGCAAGTCATGGCCAATAATTATCGCCATCGTTGCTCCAATTTCTGTCTCTGTTCTGCTATTTTTCGTGGGTTGTTGTCTATTGAGAAGGAGAGCAAGGAAGAAGTACAACACTATACAAGGAGCGAACGGTAAATAAAAAATTTTACATTGAGCCAAACAATCTCATAAATTTCTTCGCAGGATATGACATTTGCTATTGGTTTCTGCAGCAGGAAATGATGATGATATAAGCACTATAGAGTCACTGCAGTACGATTTTAGCTCCTTACAAGTTGCCACAAACAATTTCTCAGATGAAAACAAGCTAGGAGAAGGAGGTTTTGGTGAAGTTTACAAGGTAATAATGGTGTAAATCTGATTGCTTACATATATTCAATTCTCCATACATACAGAGTCAAAATAGTTTGATTACATTTACTGGTTATTTTACAATCTCAGGGTACCCTTCCCAATGGCCAAGAAATAGCTATTAAGAGGTTATCAAGAGGTTCAGGACAAGGAACAGAGGAATTTAAGAATGAGGTTGTTTTGGTAGCCAAGCTTCAACACAGAAACCTAGTCAGACTGTTGGGATTTTGCTTGGAAGGAGAAGAAAAGATATTAGTCTATGAATTTGTGCCTAACAAGAGTTTGGACTATCTTCTTTTTGGTATGTGGCATACATTGTTGCATACTTTGAATTGATTTCATAGATTTTTATATCAGATTGGCCATGTAAACAAAAGTTCATAATTTTGTGCAGATCCTGCGAAACAAGGAGAATTGGATTGGTCAAGACGTTACAAGATTATAGGAGGGGCTGCTCGAGGAATTCTTTATTTGCATGAGGATTCCAGGCTCAGAATCATACACCGTGATCTCAAGGCTAGCAATATATTATTAGATGGAGACATGACTCCAAAAATTTCAGATTTTGGATTGGCAAGGATTTTTGGAGTTGATCAAACTCAAGCAACTACGAGAAGGGTTGTTGGTACCTAGTAAGTTTGAGCTTTTGATTTTTGAACATGTCTGGTATTTTTGTTTCTTTACACTAACATTTGTATACCAATTTTACAGTGGCTACATGTCTCCAGAATATGCAATGCATGGCCAGTTTTCTATTAAATCAGATGCATATAGTTTTGGAGTTCTAGTTCTAGAAATTGTAAGTGGCAAAAGAATCAGCAATTTCTATCAAACAGATGGTGCTGCGGACCTCATTAGCTATGTGAGTATATATAATTCATCCTTTTAACTTTTACCTGGATATAAGGTAAAACATTTATTGATGAATTCTTATTTTATGAACAATGGTGTAGGTTTGGAAACATTGGAAGGATGGGACACCATTGGAAGTATTGGATCCTACTCTGAGGGATAGTTACTCTAGAAATGAAGTCATGAGATGTATCCAAATCGGGTTGCTCTGTGTTCAGGAAGATCCAATTGACAGGCCAACGATGGCTACCATTGTTCTCATGTTGAACAGTTACTCTGTCTCATTACCGATGCCGAACGAGCCAGCATTTTACCTGCATAGCAGAACGGAAGGAAGGATGCCAGGCAAGGGGCTGGAATCTGATCAATCCACCAGTCAATCCATGCCTTGGTCTGTCAATGAAGCGTCAATTTCTGAATTAGACCCTCGGTAATTGTAAGTAATAATTGAGGAATAGCAGAACCATATATGTTATAGGTACCGATGTCTTATGAACAAATACAAATAATTTTATTGAGCCCAAAAGAATGACCCAAAAAAAGCAGAGCCAGTATAATTTAACGGGCCACAGCCCGGTTGGAGCCTTATTAATATATTTGGGCTTCCCTAGTACTGATGTCTGCTGACTTTGGATAATTGGATGATTCATATGCAACTTTTCGACGTTATAAAAAAGTGTTAGCAAAAAAAAGTGTTAGCAATTCTGGCAAAAAAAAAAAAAGTGTTTGCAACAAAAATGAGAACAGAACAATGAAACATAGTACCGGTCCTAGTTCTCAACCCAACCGTACAATGATAATGCAACATCCCGTGGACATTAGTCAGCGAAAAAAATAGATTTTTATTGGTTTTTGATGGAATTTTGGTTGGTAATTGATTGTTTAACTTTAACCAATGAACCCTATAGGGAAATTAGTCTTACCCCTCTTTAAGAAATGGTTGACTTCGACTTTTCCATTTTTTTCTCCTTTGGGTGAACATTAGTCAGCGACATACGTTGTCCGTATTATGATGGATTAATAAAAATTGTGATTTTTATTGGTAATTGATTGTTATTTTTCCACATATTCTAGAGATTTTTATAAGGCTTAATGGAAACGCGTTGGCAAATATTCTCAGATGAAATTTCCTTGAATTGCATTAATTAGATGCAAACACAAAATAACTTAAGTTCAAAGACAACGATCTATTTCAGTAAATGAGACTTCATTAAAAGAACAGGGGCAGGGCATGGATTGACTAGTCGATTGATCAGACTCCAGGGCCTTGCCTGGCATCCGTCCTTCTGTTGTGCTGTGAAAGAAAAATGCTGGCTCGTTTGGCATTGGCAATGTGACATGGTTACTGTTAAGCATTAGAACAATGGTAGCCATCGTTGACAGAGTTACTGTTTAGGAGATAAGATTGTTTTAACTACGGTTCAAACTTCAAACCAATTATCGTAAGAAGAATCCAAGTTATTAACGTAATCCAAAAGTCTGTTGTATTTAAGAGACCAAAAATAAAAGTCAATTAGTCAAAAAGTAAAAAAGGTGTTGGGTTTCATACAAGGCAACATGTGTTTGCAACAGACATGAGAACAACCGTACAATAATAATGCAATGGGCTGCAAAACGTGCACAAATTTTCGACGTTAAAGAACAGTGTTTGCAACAGAAATGGGAACAGAACAAAGCAATGAAAACATAGTACTACCGGGGTCCTAGTTTCTCAACCCAACCGTACAATAATAATGCAATGGATTGGGCTGCAAAATCCCCATCCATCCAATTTCAGGATCAAAAAGTCTTCTTCCCCTGTGGAAAAGCTTGCCCCATTTTTTAACCACTCCATAGTCCATTCCACCATAAAAGAAGTACTCTGTTTTATATTAAGTTTCATTTCACAGACGAAAAAGTTAGAGCTGGGGGCAGAGAGTGGAAATGGCAAAATTTCTTCTCTTTACATATTTGCTTCTCCTTTCCCTGCTTGCTGCTCCCACCCTGGCAGTTGATCCATTTTTCCAGCATAGTTGCGTAATGTCAGCCGGCAACTTCACCGCAAACAGTACTTACGAGGACAACCTCGACCGCATCTTGTCTCAACTCACCTCTCAAACAGACTTCAATTTTGGGTTCTATAATCTGTCAACTGGTGAGAACCCCAACCAAGTTAACGCGATTGCGGTTTGCAGAGGGGACAGAAACCAAGATGAGTGCAACAATTGCCTCAACGACACCGTATCTGAGCTCAGGCAGCGATGTCCCTTATCCAAAGAAGTGGTGGGATGGTCTGAATTTTGTATGCTGCGCTACGCCAACCGAGATTTCTTTGGAGAAATGGAAGATTCACCCGGCACTTGTTTGCTCAACGTACAGAACACTAATCAGTTCAATTTCATTGATGCATTAATTAGTTTATTGAGAAATTTGAGCAGCCAAGCTGCAGCTGGGCCTGGGGCTCCTCTTCGCAAGTATGCTGCAGGTAACTCAACGGTGGGACGTCTGCAAACAGTATACGTTATGGTACAGTGTACTCCTGATTTGTCCGAGCAAGAATGTGATGATTGTCTCTCGAATGCTAAGGACGGGATTGTAGGTTGCTGCTTGGTAAAGATGGGATGCAGGGTTTTTCGCCCCAGCTGTATATTGAGGTATGAATCCTTGTCATTTTATCAGGATCCAGTTCCTCTGCCTCCACCTCCGCCATCTCAAAATTCTCCTCCTCCTTTTCCTCTATGGTCACCTCCGCTATCTCAAAATTCTCCTCCTCCTCCAGGGGGTAAGTGTAACTGTATCCCCCCCAAGCATTTACAATTCGATTAATATTAAGAATACTTCAATCTGATTGTCCCCTGTAAATTAATTTTATCCTTTGATTTCTTTGGATATTCTTTATTTTTCTTTTAAAAAGAGTAATTCCCCTTTTATGTATTCATCTTCTCATTTTAAGTTCCGAATACATCAGCTGCAAATTAATTCTATTGTTCTGTATTGGCCCAACTTTTGTTCTTTATTATTACTTATTCTTGTTTATTCTCTTTGCCAATATCGAAGGAAAACCCAAATTTGCATTTTTACAGTGCAAACGGCAGTATTAATCTACTTTTCAAAGCGCTAGCCCATTCGATAAAACTAACAGTGAAGTGAACTAATAGAGAAGTTCTTTTCGACTTTGGAGTCGTAGCTAAAGCTAAAACGGTCTTTTCCCCTTCTAAGGCAAATCACCCGTGATTGCAATCGTTGCAAGTTTATCTGCCATCTTTGGGCTAACTATTCTCTGTTCTGGAGGTATTTTCCTTTGGAGAAGGATATATTTCAAAGGTATGCATTAGATGACTGGAGCTCACTTTCACTACATATTGTGCACACAAATTGTTCTGCTAATGAATCTTTCTTTTGCAGAGAATGAAGATGTCCAGTTAATTGGACTAGCAGGAGGAAGAAATGTTCGCTTCGACTACTCAAATGAAGATTTTCAAAAAGAGGATGAGGAAAGTTCACAGGAGTTTCCCTCAATTCAGTTAGATATTTTACATGCAGCAACAAATAATTTTAGCAACGAAAATAAACTTGGACAAGGCGGATTTGGCCCTGTATATAAGGTAACTATATATGAATATTATGATGGATTATTATATAGCTTCGGATGCATCCATACAAAAGCAAGATGAAACAATGAAAAAATTTGCATCTTAAGTAGTTCGATTATGATGCTTTTTAGGGTACACTTCCCGATGGTAAGGAAATTGCAGTTAAGAGACTCTCTAGAACTTCTGGCCAAGGGCTACTTGAGTTCAAGAATGAAGTGATGTTGATTGCCGGACTACAGCATAGAAATCTTGTGAGACTCCTCGGCTGCTGCTTGGAGAAGAACGAAAAACTGCTTGTCTATGAATACATGCCAAATAAAAGCCTTGATGTGTTCCTCTTTGGTATGATATATATCATTCTCAACCATAAAATTGTTCCTCTATTCCTCTGCTTTTAACTCTTCATGAAGTAGGGTACTGAAACATCAACTAATATGGGTCTTCTCAGATTCAAGCACTGGTTTGCAGCTAGATTGGCCTAAGCGCTTTACCATTATTAATGGAATTGCCCGAGGCATCATGTATTTACACGAGGATTCTCGTCTTAGAATTATTCATAGGGATCTTAAAGCTAGCAATGTCTTACTTGATGGTGAGATGAATCCAAAAATATCAGATTTTGGAATGGCAAGAATCTTTGGTGGAAATCAAAGCGAAGCAAATACAAATAGGGTTGTTGGAACTTAGTAAGTCTAGTTATATATATCTTGTCACCTACTATATCTGCAATTCTGATCAATTATCTATGCTCAATGTTTTCAAAATTTTATTCAAAAGAAAGAATAGAGTTGAACTCGTATAATGAAAAGGCATTACCTTCGGAATTTGGATCACAATCTTTGCTAGCTGAGGTTTTATTCTGCAGAGAGGAATATGGCAGTTGCTAATGTTAACATTTCGAAACCATCCTTCAATTTGCTTGGAAGGGTTGTTGAGAAGAAACAGCACAATGTTCAAACTTCAAATTACTACTAAAACTATTATGCTTGCTTCTGATACTTACATCTTCTAACCTGTTTATATCTATTTGTATTAACTCAAATAGCGGATACATGGCACCAGAGTATGCTATGGAAGGACTTTTTTCTGTGAAATCCGATGTTTTCAGTTTCGGAGTTCTATTATTGGAGATAATAAGTGGTAAAAGGAACAATGGGTTTCAGCTTTGGGAGCGCGGTGAAAGCCTCCTAACTTTTGTAAGTTTATAGATCCTATTGTCTCTTTAAAACATTATATGATGAATGTACCTGCAGTCTAATAGTATACTATATGGAACATGACAGGCATGGAAACTATGGTCTAAAGGTCAAGGAATGGAACTAATAAATGAGTACCTTGTTGAGTCGTGTGTGGCCACTGAAGTGCTTAAATGCATCCATATCGGGCTCTTATGTGTGCAAGCAGACCCTGCAGACAGACCATCCATGTCTCAAGTGATTGTCATGTTGGCAAGCCAGACCATAACACTTCCTCGACCATCAGAACCTGCATTTTCTGTTGGACGTTTTGTTGCAGAACAGAGCCAGCAGCTCAATTCAGATGAGATAGTCTGTTCTGTCAATGAGGTTACGATTTCAGATGTGTCGCCTCGCTGATTGATTAGTAGGTCCAAATCTTATCAACAAAATACAAACAATTTTATTTGGCCCAAAAGAATGACCCAAAAATACCAAAAGCAGAGAGTTGTTAGCTTGTTTGTTGACATGTTCTGTACATCTATGATCGATGTCGCAAACGAGTTAAACATCCATTGCTATCCTTATTTTCCTTCCCCTGTAATCAATTATATAAATAGGCAGAAAAGCAGAGACCATGGCAAAACCAAATTTGATAATAATATGCAAAAATTTATGTTTATCAGTGATAGATTGATAAAGGAATCAATCATAGATTGAAGCCTCTTAACTCACAAAGCAGAGGAATTAAAAGCATATCTTTAGTTTTATTAAATCAATTTTTTTGTGAGAAAAGTAAAAGGGTGAGGATCCTCTCCACTAGGTCCACTAAAATTTTTTAAGACAATCAAATGGCTTTAAATAAAATCGAACATGTACAAAGAGAAATTGAACAAAAACCTCAAATAATCATGTGAACATTTAAATATCCCACATCAATTAATTAATTGTTTGAGTTGATGTTTATAAAAATCTCAATTACAATACACAATTGCCCTAAAAGACATCCCATCCCCAATAGATGGGTAACTAAAATTCAAATTGGATTTGATTTGATGATTACCCAATTCTTGCATTGTCCCATTTGGGACCCCACACTACTACTTGGTTGAATCTGAATTCTAATTTGGTATAAGTTCCATATTCCCAAGTACTTCATTATCTCACCTATTTTTCACATTCACATGTTCCTAACAGATATGAAGTCAAGTTCTAAGCACTTAACGTAATCCAAAAGTCTACTGTAGTCAATAAGTCAAGAAGGTGTGGAGGTTTCATACAAGGCAACACGTGTTTGCAACAGAAATGAGAACAACCGTTCAATAATAACGGTTTTTTTTTTTTTTTTTTTGTGTGTGTGTGTGTGTTTGCAACATAAATGGGAACAAAAGAAAACAATGAAAACATAGTACTACCGGGGTCCTAATGTCTCAACCCAACCGTACAATAATAAGGGGGAATTATCAAGGAGTGTAATGACAATATGAAAAAGACTAATTGCTGTAATGAAATAAGATTATCCCTTAAAAACTTTAATGACCAGAATATTTCCCATCAAGTGTAATGGAAATGGGGTAATTTTACTCTTTTATCCTTGGAATTTAAAAGTAATTATGCAATTGTTAATTAAATTTAATGATCAATTGTATTTTTTTCTTCTTTTGTTTTTTTTTTTACCAATATAGAAGCTATTGCTGTAAATAGCGATGTTAAACCAAGAATAAGTTAATTTGGCAATTTCTTAGCAAAATCCTTCTCTTCAAACCGAGACGTGAGGATTGCCAGGAAGAACACTAAAGCCGTGACAGAGAAGCAGAGAGCTATAAGGGATGAAATGGCAAAGACCCCAAATGTAGGCTCATTTCTTAGAATTGGTTCTAAGTGTCGGGAATATTTGCTGCAATCGCAAATGCCGTCGTCACAATTAGTGCTGCAATGAGGAACATGATTCAGATGTCTTTGTCAGCCACTCACTTCCATTTTTGACAAGGGTTTGTGTGTTTCTGTGAAGATCTGTTTGGGTTTGATACGTGTTTTAGTGAATAAGATGTTTTGCCATGGATCTTTTCTTCTTGGTTAGCCGCAAGCATGTCCTTGTAAGATACGGTTTGTGGGTTGGTCGGAATGGGATTTTCACACTCCATTTCCGCTTGATTAACAATGGTGGCTGGTTGGTTATCTGATTGGGATTGGTTAGAAATTGATTCCTCAATATTCTGGGCGGTCTCGTTTTCAAGTTCCATGGTATCATTTGTTTCTTTAATTCGTTTGGTGCTCTTTTGAAGCAAATCGGCTTCTTCCCCAGAGGTTTCAGTGGCGAGGGCGTTAGGGGAAGGGCAAGAGGTCATCGGGGGAGAAAAAAATGTTGCTGCTGAAATCTTTCAAGGGCAAAAAAGTGAACTCACTCTATTTCCATTACACTTGATGGGAAATATTTTGGTCCATTAAAGTTTCTAAGGAATATCTTATTCCATTACACCAATGAGTCTTTTTCATATTGTTATTACACCCCTTGATAATTCCCCCCAATAATAATGCAATGGGCTGCAAAATCCACATCCATCCAATTTAATACGACTTTACCAATTTCAGGATCAAAAAGTCTTCTTCCCCGGTGCAAAAGCTTGCCCCATTTCTTAACCACTCTCCATTCCACCATAAAAGAAGTACTCTGTTTTATATTAAGTTTCATTTCATAGAGGAAAAAACTTAAAGCTGGGGGCAGATAGTGGAAATGGCAAAATTTCTTCTCTTTACATATTTGCTTCTCCTTTCCCTGCTTGTTATTCCCACCCTGGCAGTTTATTTAAATAATTTCCAGCATGATTGCGTAATGTCAGCAGGCAACTTCACCGCAAACAGTACTTACAAGGCCAACCTCAACCGCATCTCGTCTCAACTCACCTCGACGAACTCTACTTTTGGGTTTTATAATCTGTCTGCCGGTGAGAATCCCAACAAAATCAACGCAATTGCACTTTGCAGAGGGGATGTAGACCAAGATGAGTGCACAAATTGTCTTAACGAGACGGTATTTGAACTCAGGAACCGTTGTCCTTTTTCCAAGGAAGTGATCGGATGGTCTGATTTTTGTACCCTGCGCTACGCCAACCGAGTTCTCTTTGGAGAAAACGAAGATTCACCCGGCACTTGTCTACTCTACCCTGTAGATGCACCGAATGCCGATCAATTTAATCAGGCATTGGGTGATTTGTTTACTAATTTGAGCACCCAAGCTGCGTCTGGGGGTTCTCTTCGCAAGTATGCCGCCGGTAAGTCAAGGGTGGGAAGTTTTCAAACAGTTTACCTTATGCTACAGTGTACTCCTGATTTGTCCCAACAAGAATGTGAGGATTGTCTCACTAAGGCTAAGGACGGAGTTGGAGGTTGCTGCTTGGGAAAGATGGGTTGTAGGGTTCTTAGACCGAGCTGTTTCTTCAGGTTTGAGTCTAACCCATTTGAGAAGAATACTTCAGTTCCTCTGCCGCCACCTCCGCCATCTCCACCACCTCCTCCTCCTCCCGCCTCTGCAGGAGGTAAAGAGAAATTCTTTTGATACTTGAGCCTTAGGAACAAGATCTTGCAATATTTTCTTTTCTACTTTATAACTGGTACGTACAGTTACTTTTGCTACTGCAGGAAAAGGCCAAAAGTCATGGCCAATAGTTGTTTCCGTTCTTGCTCCAGTAGCTGGCAGCGTTTTACTTCTAGTCTTGGCTTGTTGTCTGTTAAAAAGGAGAGCAAAGAAGAAGAAGTACGATGCTATCCAGGGAGATAATGGTAAAGGAAATGATCATATTAGTTTTTAACCGCACTTGAAACAATCTTATCTTCTTTTAGCTCAAACTACTCTTTCACATAATTTGACTATTCTTTGCAATTTGTTTGTGCAGCTGCCAATGACATAACCACCATAGAGTCACTGCAGTATGATTTTAGCACCATTCAATCTGCTACAAACAACTTTGCAGATCAAAACAAGCTTGGTGAAGGTGGTTTTGGTGAGGTTTACAAGGTATTGGTTGACAATTTATTCATACAGAGTCCTAGCAATTTGAGAGAACTTTAAGAATTATATTTTGATATATAATTTGGAGAAGAATAATAGAACTAATTGAGTCTCCTTCTATACATGCTTAGGGTACTCTTTCTAATGGACAAGAAATAGCTATTAAGAGGTTGTCAAGAGGTTCAGGGCAAGGAGCAGAGGAATTTAAGAATGAGGCTGTTTTGGTAGCCAAGCTTCAACACAGAAACCTAGTGAGAGTTTTGGGTTTTTGCTTGGAAGGAGAAGAAAAGATATTAATCTATGAATTTGTGCCCAACAAGAGCCTGGACTATTTCCTTTTCGGTATGTGGCATACATTATTGCATAATTTGAATTGATTTCATAGATTTTTATACCAGATTGGCCTTGTAAACAGAAGTGCATAATTTGTGCAGATCCTGCGAAACAAGGAGAATTGGATTGGTCAAGACGTTACAAGATTATAGGAGGGGCTGCTCGAGGAATTCTTTATTTGCATGAGGATTCCAGATTCAGAATCATACACCGTGATCTCAAGGCTAGCAATATATTATTAGATGGAGACATGACTCCAAAAATTTCAGATTTTGGATTGGCAAGGATTTTTGGAGTTGATCAAACTCAAGCAACTACGAGAAGGGTTGTTGGTACCTAGTAAGTTTGAGCTTTTGATTTTTGAACATGTTTAGTATTTTGTTTCATTACACTAAGATTAGTTTCCCAATTTTACAGTGGCTACATGTCTCCAGAATATGTAATGCATGGGCAGTTTTCTGTGAAATCAGATGCATATAGTTTTGGAGTTCTAGTTCTAGAAATTGTAAGTGGCAAAAGAAACAGCAATTTCTATCAAACAGATGGTGCTAAGGACCTCATCAGCTATGTGAGTAACTGAGTACATATAATTCATCCTTTTAATCTTTTACCTGGAGAAGGTAAAACATCTATTGATGAATTCTTATTTGATGAACAATGGTGTAGGTTTGGAAACATTGGAAGGATGGGACACCATTGGAAGTATTGGATCCTACTCTGAGGGATAGTTACTCTAGAAATGAAGTCATGAGATGTATCCAAATCGGGTTGCTATGTGTTCAGGAAGATCCAATTGACAGGCCAACGATGGCTACCATTGTTCTCATGTTGAACAGTTACTCTGTCTCATTACCGATGCCGAACGAGCCAGCATTTTACCTGCATAGCAGAACGGAAGGAAGGGTGCCAGGCAAGGGTCTGGAATCTGATCAATCCACCAGTCAATCCATGCCTAGGTCTGTCAATGAAGCATCGATTACTGAATTAGACCCTCGGTAATTGTAAGTAATTGAGAAATAGCAAAATCATATATGTTATAGCATTTTTATTTTTAGAGATGATGAGTAATATTGTATGCAACTGAAGCAATAGGATACATAAACGAGACAGTTAGATCGAAATCGATCTTCTCTTGTATTCACTTTCAATAAAAGTTAAAGATATTAAAATATTGTAAAAGCAAATCATAAAAGTTAAAGATATCAACTGCCAGGATGGGAGTAGCAAGCTGCAGGGAAAAGGAGAAGCAATATAGTGGCAGTATTTTCTTCTTCAAAGATTGTAAATGAGATGATATATTTGTAATAAATTCCTATTTGGGCTTCCCCAGCACAAATGTCTCAAATAATATTGGGCCGTCTTCGGGTGGTTGTGATTTTTTGATTTCGTTTCCTATATATAGTGATGACTTTTTCCTTTCCTTTTAGGTTCTGAGTAGAGGTTCGTTTGATTGATCACGCGAAGAGGATTTAGGTTTTCCTTCAATTGCTTTAATTTTGGTACGACTCAATTTTTCTAAAAGCTAGGGTTTTGTGCGCTGTGTTTTATATGGGGTTAACTTTTGATTTTTTTTTTTTTGCCAATTTTGGTTTTTAAATACGATATATCATATATGTTTTTCAGCTTCAAGTTGTTTGCTTCCCCTAAACCCTAATGGGTGCCTTTTATGGAACATAAAAGGCTTTCTTTCTCTGCATGTCTGATTCTCGATAATAAAGTCCCTTATATATGTTTATTTTGCATGCTTTCCTTCCACTTTTCTATGTGTTTTTTTCCTGTGTTGTCAGCTATATTTCTTATAAATTTAATTCACTTTCTCACATATAATTTGTGATGTTCTTTTAATTAAATTATTTTTTGTTAAATTGTTTCTGATAGAACAAAGATTTAAATTTTACTTTTGCAGTGTCATTCAATTTTGATCACTCACTCTAGTAACTAACATTGGCTTTTGTAACCAAAGCCAATCCAGATCAATTCCTTGCTTTGAGCAATTGTTGATTCCTCTTCTTCTGTCAATTATGTCTGCCATGTCTCATCTGAAAGATATTGTACGTAATAGGACAGATAATCTTAAGAAAAGAAGTGCTGCAATGGGAACAAATGACATGTCTCAGAATCTTAAGAAAAAAAAGATAAAAACGGAAGATATTGTACGTAATTATAGAAGCCGAGTCAAGCAGATTGAATCTTGCCTCAAAGATCCAGTGCAGGCCCCTCTAAACGTTGTTAAATCATTGGTATTATCATGTTCCAATAGTTTTATTTGGATTATGATTTGTTGTATGTATTTCGAATAGTTTTATTTTTGGTTTTTGGTTTCTTTGATGCTTCTTGATTCCTAAATCTAATCTTTTAAAATTGCAGAGGGTTCCTCGTGTTGCTTGTGGCTGTGGAGGATCATCCCAAACCATATGGGATGAAGAGGGTTTTGAGAAGTTTGGTCTCCACCCTCTTTGTGTTCTGGCTATTGATTACTTCAATAAGAAGAATGTAAGATGATAGTGCTTCTTTTTCTGAATCTTATATTATCTAAAATCTTAGTGCTTTTTTTTCGTACATAACTTTATCCAAATTTTTTATATCTTCGAAAACAATTGCTTTTTTTTTGTACATAATTTTATTAAAATAACTTTTATATCTTCGAAAATAATTCTAATTATGGTTTATTTCCTCCCAGGATACCAAATATAAGTTTTTGAAGATAAAGAAGGCAAAATATAGGAGTAGTGGATCTGGATACACCTATTGCATTACTTTTCAAGCACGTCAAGGTGTTCTTGCCCGAATTTACCAAACAAGGGTTTGGAAGGCTCATTCAGGTGTAGAAATAGAACCCTGCTCTTGTGAATTGATGAAGGCTAATGCTTGAAGATCCGATGGAGCTCATGTGGGTCATTATCATGTGTTGATTTTAGATTTTGGACGTTAAACTTTTTCTCGTGTTTTTATAATTAAGTCAAACCTTTGCTATGCTATAATCTATATATATATATATATAGGGTGAAGAAACTATCTTATTTTGATATAAGCATATAGCTATTAGGTGTAAATAATTGATTCATTTTGCAGCTTTTGACAATGTATGAAACGTAGTGTATCCATGCAAAATTTTTAATTCAGTCCTATGTTTTGTGACAATGGAAAAATTCCTATACGTAGTATATTTTTTCCCAAAACAGAATGTGGATATTGTACATACATAATAAAGGTATGCAAAGTGGAAAGTATAACAGAAAAAATAGAAAAATAGGACTCTCCTCTTGAGTAAAATGAATGCGAATGAAGAAGTTAGTCGGAAAATATTCATGTTCTTCACATGTGTTAATCATGCTGAATGAAAAAATTTATCTGAATCAAGAGATTTTCTTTCTAACCTCCTTTGAAAAGAGGGAGTATATATTGACCCCCTGTTAGGCTCCGGCCTGCAGGCTGCGACAGCAGGCCGGAGCATGGTTTTCATTTCTTCTGCAAACATATAATTAACCAATATCCCACTTTAACTTAATTACTAGAGTATTATTTTTTTCTTTTGAAAGGGAAATGGTACCAATATTCGATTTCCTTGATGTTAGGATTAATCAAACAAGAAACCAATTAGCCATGGGATCGTTGGTTAGTATGTTTTTAATCCAAGTCTTACCAGGAGTAGATCTTTATAATTACAGACCAAGAAAAGTGAACCTAACAGACAAATAATCTTATTAATTAAAAAGTTTCTTGTATTAATTAATATAATAATATAAGCGATTTTTACTCTAAACCAAAATATAAGCGACGCTAAAATCACGTTAAAGTGAGCCACCGCCTATACGGATCGGGATCGCCCCTATAAAAGCACACTATATGACCATACTCTTCTATTATTCCTCCACAAAATATAGGAAAAGGTTGCTCTTGATAAACCAAAATTAAATCGTACATTAGTAATAACAAAACTACTAGTTACTTAACTTTCCTTTCCAGCTGCCTCTCATATTTTTTTTCTTTTCTTTCTAGGATCTGAGTAGAGATTGGTAATCGATTTGCTTTGTTTAATCGATCACCGAAGGTAAAATCCCTAAATTTTTATTTTCTTTCATCTTATTATATTATTCTTAGGGATTTAGGTTTTCCTTCAATTGCTTTAATTTTGGTACGAAACAATTTTTCTAAAAGCTAGGGTTTTGTGCGCTGGGTTTTATATGGGATTAACTTTTGATTTTTTTTTTTTTTGCCAATTTTGGTTTGTAAATACGATAGATGTTTTTCAGCTTCAAGTTGTTTGCTTCCCCTCCCTAATTCCTCTATTTCTTTTCACCATTCTTGTCTGGATTTCATCTGTGTTCATGTGGGGGTTTTTTTTTTTTTAAACATCAAAAGGCTTTGTTTCTCTGCATATCTTATTCTCGATCATAACGTTATGTTTATTTTGTATGCTTTCCTTCCATTTTTCTATGTGTTTTTTCCTGTCAGCTATATTTCTTATGGATTTAATTCACTTGTTAGCTATATTTCTTATAGATTTAATTAATTTTCTTTTTTTTTATGTGATGTTCTTTTTTTCGAAGTTTATTTCTGTTATTTAATTATGGCTTATAGTTAAATTGTTTTTGATATAACAAAGATTTAAATTTTACTGCAGTGTCATTCAATCACTCTAATTCAATCACTCTAGTGACTAGCTAAGCCTCCTATGTCTGGAGATACTGAAGGCGTCATGTCTGATGTTTGTGGTGGGGATTACGAGGATTACGTACTTGAGCCTAAAAAACCTCCCATTTTTCCTGGGGATTACAAGCCTACAAAACCTACATTTGAGCCTACAAAACCTACATTTGAGCCTCCCATTTTTTAGGATTTGAAATTTGAGAATCTGAGAAAAAGGCCTATTTCCGGCTGGGCTCCTCCTATTCCTCCTATTTGTGGTGGGGATTACGAGGATTACATACTTGAGCCTAAAAAACCTCCCATTTTTCCTGGGGATTACAAGCCTACAAAACTTACATTTGAGCCTACAAAACCTCCCATTTTTGAGGAAAGGTCTATTTCCAACTGGGCTCCTCCTATTCCTCCTATTTGTGGTGGGGATTTTGAGGATTATGTACTTGCGCCTCAAAAACCTTCTATTTTCGGTTGTGTTCCTCTTGGGGATTATAAGCCTACAAAACTTACATTTGAGCCTACAAAACCTCCCATTTTTGAGGAAAGGTCTATTTCCAACTGGGCTCCTCCTATTCCTCCTATTTGTGGTGGGGATTTTGAGGATTATGTACTTGCGCCTCAAAAACCTTCTATTTTCGGTTGTGTTCCTCTTGGGGATTACAAGCCTTCAAAACCTACATTTGAGTCTACAAAACCTCCTATTTTTGGGGATTTGAAATGTGAGAATCTAGGACAAAGTGGAGGGGCTCCTATTTCCGGCTGGGTTCCTCCTATTTCTGGTGGGGATTATGAGGATTACGAGCCTACAAAACCTCTATTTGAGCCTAAAAAACCTCCTATTTTTGAGGATTTGAAATTTGAAAATCTGGGAAAAAGTGATGGGGCTACTATTTCCGGCCGGGTTCCTCCTATTTCTGGTGGGGATTACGAGGATTACAAGCCTACAAAACCTGTATTTGAGCCTGAAAAACCTCCTATTCTTGGGGATTTGAAATGTGAGAATCTGGGACAAAGTGGATGGGCTCCTATTTCCGGCTGGGATTACGCACTTAAGCCTAAAGAAACTAAAGAAACTGAATACGGTATGACTGTTACTTGTGGAGGAGATTTGAAATGTGAGAATGGAGGAGATTTGAATTGTGAGAATCTGGGACAAAGTGGATGGGCTCCTATTTCCGGCTGGGATTACGCACTTAAGCCTAAAGAAACTGAATACAGTATGCCTGTTGTTTCTTGTGGAGGAGGCAAATACCTATGCTTATGTGATGAAGTGGGTTTTGAGTTGCTTGATCTCCGCCCTCTCTGTGTTCAGGCCATTAATTGCTTCAATAAGAAGAATGTAAGATCATAGTGTTTTTTTTTCAATCTTATAATATCTAAGATCTTAGTGCTTTTTTTCGTACATAATTTTATCCAAATTTTTTATATTATATATCTTGGAAAACAATTCTAATTAAGGTTTCTTTCAGAATACCAAATATGAGTTTTTGAAGATAATGAGCGCAGACGCCTATATTTCTGCATATGGATAATCGCTTGCATTACTTTTTTTGCGCAAAACAATCAAGGTGTTCCCGCCCAAACTTTCCAAACAAAGGTTCGCAAGAATTACAGGGACTTTGTAACAGGAGAAAACATTTTCTTTTGTGGATTGGTTTGAAGGTTAATGCTTGAAGATTTGATGGAGTTGAAGGTTAATACTTGAAGATCCGTTGGAGCTCATGTGGGTCATCATGATGTGTTAATTTTGGATTTTGGATGTTTTCTCGTGTTTTTATTATAATTAAGTTAAACCTTTGCCTATGCCATAATATATATGATATATATAATAGTATTTGGAATTTTATGTATTTTGCTTTTCTATACTTGATATTCTTGTTAGAAGACGTCGCATCTTATTGTTCCTCAAGCTCTCTCCTTGTGCACATGGGAAGTCATTCCATCCATTACATGGTTGTGAATCATGTTTGATCCTTGATTATAAAGGTCCCTGATCTGTTTACTTTGTAATGTATGCTTACGTTCCTTTATATTGATTAAATTCGGTCTTAACATAGAGTAGGTTTGATGATGAAGCCAAATTTACCCTCAAACTCCTTTCATTGTATACAATGTACTAGGATTCAACGCTTGATTTAATAAGGAATGAATAATTTTGGGTTTCAATTTCATTTCATCTCCGTGACTTTTAGACTTTTTGTTCACAAAATTGTGAAAGGAATTGCAAAAAGAATGTATCTGACCTTATACCATGTGGATATATAAATAAATATTACTTTAATGATTTTCTACAAATTAGTCATTACTGGAGAATGATGGACTCATTTTTCTTCACAATCTGCAAAAAATGCAAAAAAAAGAAGAAGCAAAATCTTCTACTAATAATAGTTAGAAGCATCATCAAGGTGGAAGACTATATCTATAATGCTTGCTTTAATATTGAAGAGAAGAGGAAATGCCGTCAAAAGGCTGCTCTGCTCCAAATTCATCGCACGGGGACTACTATTTTATCGTTTTATATGTCAAATTCACTAAAAATTTTGAAACGCTTCCACTTTCTTTATCACTGCTTAATTTGGCTGCAGGAAGCAAAACATGAAACGTTAGGCAATTTTCAAAGTGCTTGATTTGAATCTTCCTAGTGCTACATATAAGATGCTATATCTGCAATCTTGGAGTGAAACTGGTTAACTGGGTTTATTTATGTTATTGGAATTAGTTCATTTGAGTAGTTAGTTTTGAAATTGCGCTACTCGTTCTTTGACATGGCATTTGATCTTTCAATGTTCATAGGCTGCTTTTAATTACCAGTGCCAAGTTCATGGATGACATTTAAATTTTTCTTTTCTTGAAATCTGGTTTTTGATCTGGGTTTCAAAGCTGCCCATCTCCATGAAAAGTGGTCTGTTCTGTTGTTCATTTAGTTGAATTTTAGTCTTGTCATAATTGGGTTTTGACTTTTTTTTTTAATGTTTAAATAACCTCTTCAACAAATTTAGTTCTCTATATGAAATTCTTAGTTGAACCCTATATGTCATGAACCATTATGTTCAATGTTCAACTTCAAAATTCATCTGAATTTCCCCTGTTTTGCTTCATATTTTTCAACTTTGTTTGAGCCTTGCTTGCTATATAGCCTTTGGCTCTGCTGATATTTTCCCTCACTTTCCTTTCCTGGAAGATTTTTCCTACAGCACAAATCAAGCAAGCAGATAAAAGAGACATTGTTTTTCAAACAAGTTAAGCCAAGAATTTTTATTTATTTATTTATTTTTTAAGAAAAATACTTTACAACATTACAACTCTCGATTTTCCTTATTAATCAAGTTTCTTGTATTAATTAATATAAGCTGTATATTTTGACTCTAAACCAAAATATAAGCAATTTTTAATTGCTAAAATCAGGCTAAACTTTATTGTGAGCCACCGCCCCTATACGGATCGCCCCTATAAAAGCAAACCATACTATATTCCTCCACGGCTCCACCAAATCCAAAAGATAATTAACTTTCACCCTCTCAGCATTCTCCCTCCCCTTCCAAAAAGGTTTGCTTCCCTTAAACCCTAATTACTCATCTTTTTAATCTTTTGTTCAGCATGTCTGATTCTCGATCATAAAGTCCCTTATATATGTTTATTTTGTATGCTTTCCTTCCACTTTTCTATGTGTTTTTTTCCCCTGTGCTGATAGCTATATTTTGTAATTTGTTCATAGATTTGCACCTACTAATCAATCAGCGAGGCGACGCATTTGAAATCGTAACCTCATTGACAGAACAGACTCCCTCATTTGAACTGGGTTGTTGGCTCTGTTCTGCGACAAAACGTCCAACAAAAAATGCAGGCTCTGATGGTCGAGGAAGTGTTATGGTCTCGCTTGCCAACATGACAATCACCGAAGACATGGAAGGTCTGTCTGCAGGGTCTTTTTGCACACATAATAGCCCGATATGGATGCATTTAAGAACTTCAGTGGCCACACACGATTCAACAAGGTGCTCACCTATTAACTCCATTTCTTGACCTTTAGACCATAGTTTCCATGCCTGTAATGTTTGATTTTTGCTTATAGTATCAGAATGGTACATTGATCATATAACGTTTTAAAAGACAAAATAGGATTTCGAAACTTACAAAAGTTAGTAGGCTTTCACCACGCTCCCAAAAATAAAACCCATTGTTCCTTTTGCCGCTTATTATCTCCAATAACAGGACTCCGAAACTGAAAACATCGGATTTGACTGAAAAGAGTCCTTCCATAGCATACTCTGGTGCCATGTATCCGCTATTTTAGTTAATACAATATATAGAAACAGGTTAGAGATATAGGTATCAGAAGCTAGAAAAAAAATAGTTTTAGTTTGAAGTTTGAAGTTTGAACATTGTGTTGTTTCTTCTCACCCACCCTTCCACGCAAATTGAAGGATGAAATTTCTAACTTTGATGTTAGAATCGGTCATATTCCTCTGCAGAATAAACCTCAGCAAAAATTGTGATCTAAGTTCTGAAGGTAATCCTTTTTACATTTTATGAGTTCAATTCTATTTCTTTCCTTTTGAATAAGATTTTGAAAAATTTGAGCATAGATAATAGATCAGAATTGCAGATATAGTAGATGACAAGGTATATAACTAGACTTACTAAGTTCCAACAACCCTATTTGTATTTGCTTGGCTTTGATTTCCACCAAAGATTCTTGCCATTCCAAAATCTGATATTTTTGGATTCATCTCACCATCAAGCAAGACATTGCTAGCTTTAAGATCCCTATGAATGATTCTAAGACGAGAATCCTCATGTAAATACATGATGGCTCGGGCAATGCTATTAATAATGCTAAGGCGCTTCGGCCAATCCAGCTGCACACCAATGCTTGAATCTGAAAAGAAACCCCCAACCCCGGCAAAATGAAAACCGTAGTTAGTAGATGTTTCAGTGCCCTATTTCATGAAGAATCCTGTTAGAACATAATGGAGAAAGTAGAGAAACAGAGGCAGATTTTTTTTGGTTGAGGATCATATAAATCATACCAAAGAGGAACACGTCAAGGCTTTTATTGGGCATGTATTCATAGACAAGCAGTTTTTCATTATTCTCCAAGCAGCAGCCGAGGAGTCTCACCAGATTTCTGTGTTGTAGTCTGGCAATTAATGTCACTTCATTCTTGAACTCAAGTAGCCCTTGGCCAGAAGTTTTGGAGAGTCTCTTGACTGCAATTTCTTTACCATCGGGCAATGTACCCTAGAAAGCATCATAAGATAAAATATTTTTCATTTCATCCTGTTTTTATATGTAGCCGAAGGGGTGCATCCAAAAGGTAAGTATATATATAATTCATCATCATAGTACCTTGTACACAGGGCCAAATCCGCCTTCTCCGAGTTTATTTCCATCACCAAAATGATTTGTTGCTGCAAGTAAAATATCTAATTGAATCGAGGGAAACTCCTGAGATCTCGTCCCATCCTCATTTTGAAAATTTTCATTTGAGTAGTCGTACCCGTAGCCAAGTGTTCCTCCTCCAAGTCCAAGCCATTGACCATCTTGGCTGTTATAATTTTCATTCTCTGCAAAAGAAAGATTCATTGGCAGAACAAAGTGTGCAAAATTTATACTGATGTATAGTGGAAGTAAGATGCAGTCATCTAATGCATACCTTGAAAATGTATCATTCTCCAAAGGAAAAGACCTCCAGAACAGAACAGAATTAGCCCCAAAATGGCAGATAAACTTGCAACGATTGGAATAACCGGTGATTTGCCTTGCCTTTTGCCTTAGAAGGGAAAAGAAAGAGACTGTTTTAGCTATGTCTCCAAAGTCGAAAAGGAACTTGTCTCTTTTAGTTCACTTCACTGTTAGTTTTATCTTATGGGCTAGCACTTTGAAAAGTAGAGATCTAGAAATGCAACAGTAAATTAATACTATCATTTGTATTGTAAAAATGAAAATGCAAATTTGGCTTTTTCTTTGTTTTTGGCAAAGGGAATAAGTAATAAAGACCAGAAAGAAAAAAGAAAAAGAGTTGGTCATGAGAAGATGAATACAAAAAAGGGGAATTATGATCTTTTTAAAAGAAAAAAAAAGAATATCCATCATATTGTAAAAGCATGGAGTAGATATACTTGCCTGGAGGAGGTGAAGGTAGAGGAACTGGATCCTGATAAAATAGGTAAGACTCAAACCTCAAGAAACAGCTCGGATTAAAAATCCTGCATCCAATATTCCCCTGGCAACTTCCAATATTGGCCTTAGCCTTGGTGAGACAATCTTCACAATCTTCCTGGGACAAATCAGGAGTACACTGTAGCATAAGGTAAAGTACTGTTTGAAGACTTCCCACCCTTGAGTTACCGGCGGCATACTTGCGAAGAAAACCCCCAGACGCAGCTTGGCTGCTCAAATTACTCAATAAACCACTTAATGCACTCTGGAAATCGAACTGATTAGTATCATTTACTCCCTGAGTGTTAATTAAACAACCGTCCGGTGAAGTTTCCATTTCTCCAAAGATATCCCGGTTGGCGTAGCGCAGCATACAAAAGTCAGACCATCCGACCACTTCTTTGGATAAAGGACATCGCTGCTTGAGCCCAGATACGGTGTCGTTGAGGCAACTGTTGCAGTCAGATTGGTTTCTGTCCCCTCTGCAAACCGCAATCGCATTAACTTGGTTGGGATTTTCACCAGTTGACAGATTATAGAACCCAAAATTGAAGTCTGTTTGAGAGGTGACCTGAGAGAAGATGGTGTTAAGGTTGTCTTCATAAATGCTATTCGCGGTGTAGTTGCCTGCTGTGCTCACGCAACTAGCGATCACTGCTAGTGACAGGGTGGGAATAGCAAGCAGTAGTGACAGGAGAAGCAAATATGTAAAGAGAAGCATTTCTGAAAATCCCATTGCCATTTCCTCTCTCTTATATGCAAGCTTTTACTCAGACTTACTCGTGATAAAATCTAGTCACTAAAGGTGTACCGTACGTGAATGAGCCGCGTGATGGTCACTAAGGTATACTTAGTAGTTTTCTTCCACAAATTTTTTATTTGCGCGTCAGAATTGAAAATTCACATCTTTGTCAATACTATTATGATTCAGCAAAATTTTGATATATTTTTTTGGTAATTGATTGGTGATTGTTGAATATGAAACTGCTGGTGTAGACTTCGGTACTCTCGTTGTGATGTATCCATTCAATTCTAACAATTGGATATAACATCTATTTTCCTGACCGACCTGTTAAATAGGTTTTAAAAACCTTTTGAAATGAATTCGTATGTGGTAGTCCTCAGTGATAAATTTTGACACATTTTTATTCCAACCGTTAATATCAACTACATTATTTTTCTCTAAATTTTTTATTTTTTATTCTTTTCAAAAGAATAAGTCAAAAAGGCGTGGAGGTTTCATACAAGGCAACACGTGTTTGCAACAGAAATGAGAACAACCATACAATAATAATGCAATGGGCTGCAAAACGTGCACAAATTTTCGACGTTAAAGAACAGTGTTTGCAACAGAAATGGGAACAAAAGAAAACAATGAAAACATAGTACTACCGGGGTCCTAGTTTCTCAACCCAACCGTACAATAATAATGCAATGGATTGGGCTGCAAAATCCCCATCCATCCAATTTAATACGTCTTTACCAATTTCAACTTGACTCACCTGCTTTCTCTCCCTTTGCCCTTGGCATTAATTCGAACGAAAGAACTAAATTGAAAATTTTGTCTCTGTTATATAACATGGGTAAAAGGAAATAGGAACGCAAAATGCTTCGCTGCTCTTCGAATGCATTGATTTCCAAAATAAACTAGAAGTTTTGAACTTTCAAACTGATTGATATATCTTCTTTAACCTTCCTGTAGACAAAGGACACACAACTGAAAGGTAATTGGCTGGATGACTAGATTTTTCAAAGTCAGGATCAAAAAGTCTTCTTCCCCGTTGCAAAAGCTTGCCCCATTTTTTAACCACTCCATTCCTTCCACTTCCACCATAAAAGAAGTACTCTGCTTTATATAAAGGAAAAAGTTAGAGCTGGGGGGCAGAGAGTGGAAATGGCAAAATTTCTTCTCTTTACATATTTGCTTCTCCTTTCCCTGCTTGCTGCTCCCACCCTGGCAGTTGATCCATATTTCCAGAATAGTTGCGTAATGTCAGCCGGTAACTTCACCGCAAACAGTACTTACGAGGACAACCTCGACCGCATCTTGTCTCAACTCACCTCAACGAACTCTACTTTTGGGTTTTATAATCTGTCTGCCGGTGAGAATCCCAACAAAATCAACACAATTGCACTTTGCAGAGGCGATATAGACCAAGATGGGTGCACAACTTGTCTTAACGAGACGGTATCTGAACTCAGGAACCGTTGTCCTTTTTCCAAGGAAGTGATCGGCTGGTCTGAATTTTGTACCCTTCGCTACGCCAACCGAGTTCTGTTTGGAGAAATGGAAGATTCACCCGGCACGTGTCTACTCAACACTCAAGATGTAGCGAACGCCGATCAATTCAATCAGGCATTGGGTGATTTGTTTACTAATTTGAGCAGCGAAGCTGCATCTGGGGGTTCTCTTCGCAAGTATGCCGCCGGTAACTCAAGGGTGGGAAGTCTTCAAACGGTTTACCTTATGCTACAGTGTTCTCCTGATTTGTCCCAGCTAGAATGTGATGATTGTCTCACTAAGGCTAGGGACGGAATTGGAGGTTGCTGCTTGGGAAAAATGGGTTGCAGGGTTCTTAGACCGAGCTGTTTCTTGAGGTTTGAGTCTACTCCATTTGAGCAGAATAATTCAGTTCCTCTGCCGCCACCTCCGCCATCTCCTCCTCCTCCCTCTACAGGAGGTAAAGTATATCTACTTTTGCTTTTACAATATTTCAATATCTAATCGAAATTTTAGACATCTCTGCTCCGAATCATGTTTTAAATGGCTAGTAAAGAGAAATTCTTTTGATACAGCTTAAACCTTGGGAACAAGAATCTTGCAATATTTTCTTCTTTTGCACTTTATAACTGATACAGTTACTATTGCTTCTGCAGGAGAAGGTTTAAAGTCATGGCAAATAGTTGTTGCCGTTCTTGCTCCAGTAGCTGGAAGCGTTTTACTTCTATTCTTGGTTTGTTGTCTGTTTAAAAGGAGAGCAAAGAAGAAGTACGATGCTATCCAGGGAGATAATGGTAAAGGAAATGAAATTTGTTTTGAACCGCACCTTAAAACAATCTTATCTTCTTTTAGCTCAAACTACTCTTTCACAAAATTTGACTATTCTTTGCAATTTGGTTGTGCAGCTGCCAACGATATAACCACCATAGAGTCACTGCAATATGATTTTAGCACCATTCAATCTGCTACAAACAGCTTTGCAGATCAAAACAAGCTTGGTGAAGGTGGTTTTGGTGAGGTTTACAAGGTATTGGTGGACAATATTCATAGAGTCCTAGCAATTTGAAGAAGTTAATTTTATATAATATAATTTGGTGAAGAATAATTGAACTAATCAAGTACCCTTCTATACATGCTCAGGGTACTCTTTCTAATGGACAAGAAATAGCTATTAAGAGGTTGTCAAGAGGTTCAGGGCAAGGAACAGAGGAATTTAAGAATGAGGCTGTTTTGGTAGCCAAGCTTCAACACAGAAATCTAGTGAGACTGTTGGGATTTTGCTTGGAAGGAGAAGAAAAGATATTAGTCTATGAATTTGTGCCCAACAAAAGCTTGGACTATGTTCTTTTTGGTATGTCCATATATTGTTGCAACCATTTTTTGGGTTCAATTTCTTTTTTAGCGACTGATTGCCAAGAGTTACACTTTCTGTACAAATAAAATTGCTTTTTGTTTTTCTTGTTAGATCCTGCAAAACAAAGACAATTGGACTGGTCAAGACGTTATAAGATAGTAGGAGGGGTTGCTCGAGGAATTCTTTATCTGCATGAGGATTCTCGGCTTAGAATCATACACCGTGATCTCAAGACCAGCAACATATTATTAGATGCAGACATGAATCCAAAAATTTCCGACTTTGGAATGGCAAGGATTTTTGGAGTTGATCAAACTCAAGGAACCACAAGAAGAGTTGTTGGTACCTAGTAAGTTTTGAACACATGAAGCTGTCATTTGCATCAGTTTCATAGCTTATTCATTACCCTAACTCTGGTTCTGGTTTTACAGTGGGTATATGTCTCCGGAATATGCAATGCACGGCCAGTTTTCTGTGAAATCTGATGCATATAGTTTTGGTGTTTTAGTTTTAGAAATTATAAGTGGCAAAAGGAACAGTAATTTCTATCAAACAGACGGATGTGAGGACCTAATTAGCTACGTGAGTACTAAATAATTCATTTATCATATAACTCTTTGTTCCTGGCTTAATTTAGTTAAGTTGACAGAATCTGAACTCTGACTTGATGACATGCATTGCTTCAGGCTTGGAAACAATGGAAGAATGGGACACCGTTGGAATTGTTGGACCCTGTTCTGAGGGAAAATTACTCCAGAAATGAAGTCATTAGATGCATCCAAATCGGGTTATTATGTGTTCAAGAAGATCCAGTTGACAGGCCAACAATGGCTACCATTGTTCTAATGCTTAACAGTTATTCTGTCACATTGCCAATGCCTAATGAGCCAGCGTTTTTCTTTCACAGCAAAACAGAAGGAAGGATGCCAGGCAAGGGGCTGGAATCTGATCAATCCACTAGTCAATCCATGCCTTGGTCTATTAATGAAGTCTCAATTACTGAATTAGACCCTCGGTAATGGTAAGAAATTTGCTAAGGGAAGCTTCAAAAGTTGAATAAGCCCTTTTCTGCCAAATTTTGGTTTCATTAGTAATGGAAAAGGCTATGTTAAATGTTAGAGTAATTGGTAAAACTTTAAGCACGCTTGTTGTTTATTGTTGTAGAATTATTATATGTTAAATTATCTTTTTCATGGAAATGGAAATTTCAACCATCACTTTCAGATATCGCCATTCTTTTAGTACTGTCACCATTAAGTAATTTTCTCTGTCCTTTTTTTTTCCAAGGTGGTGACTCTGTGATTTAATTTATTCAAAACACTAATCTTCCGAATGATGACAAATTAAAATAGTACTAATTCTATGGATTTTGATCAAAAGGGGAAAAGACCAAAGCAAATCCCATTACACACCCTCCCTTCTTACGAGTCATTTCTTGTTCTTTATTGGCTAATCCAATTCCCCTTAAGCAAGATCTCGGGTTCGAGTCTTGTGAATGGAGAAAATCATTGTTGGGAGAACTTTACCTCCATAGTGGGTCAACCCGACTCGAACAAGGTTAATTTGTAAATATACCAAAAAATTGGCTAACCCAATAGCATCAATGGCGGGGCAAACAGGCAACAGCTTGGAGAATAAAAAAGCTGTAGTATTAGAGGATTAGTTAACATTTGCCCAATAAATTTCTATGAAATTGTCAAATTGATATTTTGTAAAGCCTTTCTTCATGAATAAGTCATAAACCGAATGCTAAGCATGATTATTGAAATGGGCCCAACACTCTGGCCTTAAGTAAAATGGGCTTGTAGGCCTAGTGGCTAGTGGGCTGAATAAGCCCATGGGTGTAAGTTGTTCAAGTTGTTTAAAGATTAGAATATTAAGCTAAGAATAATGAAGTTGCAACTTTCGTGATTGAGATTCATTAGATTGAATAATTCAAGAGAATTTTCTCTCATTTTCTTATCAATACAATATAGTGAGTGGGTTAGAATAGAACATAGATTTTTCCATTTTCCGACTTAAGATTCGAATTTCATTCTTAAAGGGAATTGGAGTCAAAATGTTAGGTGTTAATTTCAAGTATTATAGCAACTAGATTATTATTATTATATGATTAATTAATGATTAATAAATGATAGGCCCTTGATATGGTGCTAGAGGGGGGGTGAATAGCAATTTTAAACAATTTATGACAAGTACAAGAACTTTGTTAAAAACCGGTTAGAGGTAGATAAGAAATAAATGAAATATGAAGGTAGAAAATGGAGAATGATGAACAATAATGTAAAAGGAAGATTTAGAGAAAGTAAATGCTCACAATTTATAGAGGTTCGGTGTTAGAATACCTACTTCCTCTACCTTGATCTCCCCAATCAAGGATTTTAGCCAAATCCACTAAACCGGTGAAATGAGCTTCCACCAAGCCTTTTACAAATTGAGCTCTCCCCAAGCTCTAAATCTTCAAATCAAGTTGAACCCAACTTAATCTACCCAAAAAAAGATGAATGAGAAGTACAATGATCTCCCAAAGATCCCAAGTACAAAGATTTAGCACAACAAGTTTTCTCTTACAAGTGTAGTAAATGAAGAACAAAGAGAAAATGATGATTTTAGCTTCAATAGATGATCAACAATGAATTTCTCTCTCTTAGGAGGCTTCAAATGGCATTTATGATGTGTATTTATAGCCTCTCACATGTTTCTAGCCGTTGGAGTTCAAAAATGGCCGTTTGGAGCCTTTTTCAGCTTTTTGAAACTAGCTGTTATTTTGTACTGTAGTGAGCGGGTGACAGTTTTAACATCAGGTTTAGTCGACTAAAAGTGTACTGCATGACAGGTTACTGTTCATACAGATTGGGCACACCAGGCTTGGCACTTTAACGCCAGTTTCAGTCGACTAAAATCGTCCAGACTCCAATTTTCGAATATTTGCCTTTCTTTGCATATTTCTTCAAGTAACCCTTATGTAAGGGTCTCCAAACTTCATATTAATCTTCAATATGTTTAAGGCTTTCTCCAAATTCGATATTTGCACTTCAAATAAATTCGAGAGTTTATCTTTGAAGCCTACACACTTAATTAGACTTAATTAAATATCAAGGGAAGGATGTTTTGTAATCATCAAAAAATTACTTGGAGTCAACAATCTCCCCCTTTTTGATGATGACAAAACACCCCTTGCAATAAAGAGTGTTAAGTCTAAAACATTTTACTATATACAATTAAACTGTATAAGATATGCATAAATTTTAACCTATGGAAAGCTCCCCCTAAAATCATGCATATTTTTTTAAAAAAATTTGCAAGAGCTCCCCCTATAAATATGCTATCCTACCTGCAAAAATTTCAGCACTATATTCCAACCATATATACAAAACAATGTATATCAAAAAGCTTCAAACATGCTATTATCAAAAGCAATAGACTACTAGTACTAATAGCATGTAGATAATATAAATAGCCAATGTTTTGGCAAAATACAACCCATATACAAACTGATTTCCATGAGCATCAAAGTTCGCTCAAATTACATTAGTTCTAATCATAATAGCCCAAATATTTTCAAAAGTGTTTTTTAAGTTAGCTTTCCAACACTCCCCCTATAAACACAACTCTTTCTCCCCCATTTTTGACATCATCAAAAAGAAGACAAAAGAGTAAAAAAAATTGGGAATGTATAAAACTAAGGCAGCATTTTACAAAACCTTTGAAGCACAAACAAATAGAAGCTGCAAAATGCAAAAACAGTGGAAAAAATTTCATTTTTTATTTTTTTGCTAGTTTAAGGTTTGGGCTTTTTGGCTCTTGTGTAAAAGCGGGGAGCTGTGTGTTTAATTTTGGTGCCTCGGGTAGTGGTGTTCTTGGCCGTTTAGGAATGGCAGCTGCAATTTTTTCTTCAGTGGGAGCCTTGTAAACCATCATGGCCAGGGAAGGAACTGGATTCTCAGAGGCTTCTTCATTTCTGTCTTCTTCAGCTTCATTTTCTTTTCCATTTTCAGCCCCAGTAGCTGCATCCCTATTACCCGACACTTTTCTTTGCAGACATGCAACTTCTTCAGTGAGTGATTCTACTTGTTCAGTGAGTGATTGCAGCATCTTTTCTTGTAGAAATCTCAGAGGACCATAAACCATTTCACGAATATATTTCTGAATTTTTGAGTCAAGGGACTCACTGTTTTCTCTTGTGGTACTAGTTTCAGCTTCATAATCTTTCTTCTTCCAAGTGGTAGGCCCTTCTTGTTCATATTGCATTCTTGTTAAACTTGTAGAATTAATGGGAACCAAATTTACTCTTCTACTGTTCTGTTCAAATCTTTCATTCCAAAACTCACTCTCTTTAAAAAATTCAGTAACCACATTTCCATAAGCAGGAGGATATTTTTTGTTTTTGGCAATCTGTCTAAATCTGCATATAAGATACATGGCAGTGTTGAATTTAGCTCCAGAGAGAGCTAAATGCATGATCCATAAGTCTTCCTGAGTTACTACAGTTAGACTTCCCTCTCGGCAATCCAAAATGTTGCCAACAACCATGTGTAAAAGCCTCATTTCAGCATTCATCAGCTTACTAATTGGTGATGGGGATTTGTAAAGCTCACTAGTTCCAGATACTAACTGCCATGCATTATCCCAATTAAAGTCAGTAGGCTTTCTATACTCCCCTTCTTCAAATTCAATTTCCAAAAACTCTCCTAGATCCTTAGTAGTAAGAGTCACTGCATTTCCCCCCACAGAACAGGATATACACGTACTATTTTGTCTACTTAGTCTGCCTTTACCAACAACAATTCCCGAATAAAATTCCTTAAGCAGATCCTCACAAACTAAATTTCTGGAAAAACATGCAATCTTGTACCATTTCATCCTTTTCAAAATTCCTTCAAGAGATTTAAATTGCTTTAAAAACTCTTGTTCAAAAAATCGGCCACAACACAGTTTGGACAAATCTAAATTATTTGCAGCAGTTGTTCCAGTACCTGAAGGAGTTTCGAGCTCCTCCTCTGCTGCAATTGGTTCTGGTGAGGCTTCCTCTGTTTCGCTGGCTACTTTTGTCTACGAGGTCTGTAAACTCCTTGTCTTCGAGTAGTTTTCACATATTTTTCTTCCCCTTTCTTTCCTTTCGTTTTAGCTGCTATCTTCACCTTTTTCTTAATTTTCTTCTTCGGTTCCAGATTCCCTTTGTTAGCTACTGACTTCATCTTCATGACAGATGTCGGTTCGGTTTGCTTCGCCGGTGGTTGCTGCTTCTTGCACGGAGCCATTGTTTCCGGCGACGTGAGGTTTCGGGTGAAGAGATTTTCGGTTTAGTTTTTAGATTTGGAGACAAAGGGTTTGGGTGAAGAAAATTTGTGGATTATGGTGGATTAGGCTTGGGTTTCAGGTAAGTGAAGGAATCTAACTACTTCTGTATAAATCAAGCAAGAAATTGATGAAATTGAGTGAAAAGTTCTGTTTGCAAGTTTGAGAGCAAAAATGAACAGCATGAGAAAAAAAATGCGCCGCTGGAGAGAGAAACAAAAAGGTTTTGAGTTTAGGTTAATAAAAAACTATTACTTTAATTAATTAAATTTTTTTTTTTTTTGTTTTTTTTTGAAAACAAAGCAAACAGTTTACTCCAACACGTTTTGGTTTTAAAAAAAGTTTTATAAACAAAAGAGATTTCAACGTGTTTTGGTTGGAAAGGAAATTTTGAAACATTTTTTTTTAAAAAAAAACAAAAAAAACAAAATTAAGCAAAGCACATGTTAAAAAATGGTAAGGCAAAACGGTGTGCTTAAAAGATATGTATTGGGCTCATATATAAATATAAGGCCTGAACACTAAAAAAAAAAAACTATGAAATTGCCTTAAGAGGGAAAGTCTATTTTAGTGTAAAAGTAAGGCTATTAATCAAGAACTAATAAATTCAACAAACTTATTTGATCATGCAAATGACAAAATAAGCATAATAAGATTATTCACATAATGAGTCAAAGAATTTATCCATATAGATCACAAAAATTATGGAGTCAATCAATGATAGGCAATTTAAATTTCATGACTACAAATCATACCAAGTTCTCTTCTAATTTTGCAATATTGGTCCTCATGCAATGGTTTAGTGAAAATATCCGCTAATTGATGCAAAGTATCAACAAAATCAATTTTAATATCACCTTTAAGCACATGATCTCTTATAAAATGATGTCTTATTTCTATGTGTTTAGTCCTAGAGTGTTGAACCGGATTTTTGGATATATTAATGGCACTTGTATTATCACAATATATAGGCACTTGATTCATAGGTATGCCAAAATCACTAAGTTGTTGCCTAATCCATAAAATTTGTGCACAACAACTACCTAGAGAAATATATTCGGCCTCGGCGGTTGAAAGTGCAACGGAATTTTGTTTCTTACAAGACCAAGATACAAGCATGTTTCCTAGGAATTGACATGTACCACTAGTGCTCTTCCTATCAATCTTGCTACCGGCAAAATCCGA